>JANSVA010000007.1:29932213-29944041 GCA_025504915.1 Erythroxylum reticulatum | reverse complement strand
TAGATAGGTATTTTATAACATATTGTCAAAAGTGTTACTGTCTAGTGTTACTGTATGTCATTTTTGTTGTAGTGAGTTGCCTGAAATTAGAATATTCTCTTTAAGAAAGTTATTTAAAAGCAACAAGTGCCATCTTAAAAGATCTTCAAATCCATGTTTGAGGAACTTTAGAGTTTGTATGTATCACTGCAAAACTTTAAATTATGGATTATGTTATATCTTCCGTTCCTTTCATAATTGAAGAGTATGCAGTGCTATTCTAAAAGTTGATATATTCCAAAAGTTATATAAAAATACTGTTAACCAAATTATAATATATTACTAAACATCCTTTTTTTATTTCTTACTCTTTTCTTTTTTTCCCGTATCAACTAACCGAGTTACCATAAATAATTATGAATGATACAAATGTAATTATAAGTAATAGACACAATTTTGTAATAATTGCAATTATTTTTACAACTTAGAACTTGTATTCGAGTTTTATTTAAAGATATTACCCGACCTAAAGCTAATTATATCTAAAACTTAGATTTTAATTCAAAGTAACAAGTTTTGAGTTAAAAGTGTTAACAATTGTGGCTAGTAGGCACTGCCTACCATGCCTAATAAAGCCAAAGGTATGCCTAGTAAAGACAAAGGCATTCTTGCCTATAAAAAGTCAGAAGTAGCATGAAAAAGTTTATAGCAAGTAGAAGAAGAGAGACATGAGATGAGAGAAAAAAGAAAGAAAAAAAAAGAGAAACAAAAAATATTATGTATATTTTTTGATCTAGTTTTTTCTTATACTTTTTCAGTTTTTCTCAGTAGTAAAATTCTTCTATCCTTGCTCATAATTTTTACCCTAATTTGAGAGTTTTTTACATAAAATCTGTGTATTCATTACTATTCTTTCAATTCTATTTAACTGTGAACATGCTCTAATTCGGTTGATTTTTACAACAAAAAGAAATGGGTTTAATCTAATATGTTGCTAGCTTTAATTCTATTATTATTTTATCAAGATGTTTTCATGTATTTGAAGAATGTGACACTCTCTCTCTCTCTCTCAATCTAACTATTGGAGGTTTGTTGATATGGCTCATAATTTCACATTTTATCTATGTTGAATTTAATTAAATTGTTGTTGTACCCTCTCCTAATTTGGAAGCATTACTCCTTTTTAGGAAACAAATAATGCAACTCTCTAAAAGATTAACCAAATATAAGCTGCAAGAAACAACAGTAAAACAATATGAGAATAAAAAATTTTAAAAATAAAGCAAACACTAAGATTTACATAACAAACCCTCTAATGTAGACGGCGATAAACTAAATAAAGATTTACAAAAAAAAAATCTCTCATCTCCCGATAATAAGATATCTCATAAAATTTCATATTCTAAACTTAAGTTAATATCACAATAAACAAACAATCAACGAAGATGAGAATACAATACTATTTATTCTCTCTATTTTTCTTGGCTTTTGGACTTAGTCTTTTCTTTTTTATATCACGAAATAAGTTTTTTTATGTAACACCCGACTCTCATCTGACATATACACGTACCCTATTTTGGTAACACGTGCACATGCTTAACAGAAATGGCATTTGAACTATCTCACTTTCACTTTATCACATGGCATCGTAACTAAAATCATACATCACATTTTACTAAAACCAAAAATTTCCTCATTTCATATCAAAAATCATAGTTACATTGTAGCATTCAGTTTAACACTGACAAAGAGCATACACAGCTCAACCTATATAGTATGCTACATATTTGAGGAATAACAAAAAATATTAACTATAGTGTCTATAATCTCAGCTGACAGACCTTTGAGTCATATCTGATATTGAAATGCACAAAATCTGCTTCAATAAAGTCTTAGAAGCTAGGTCGTCTAGCTCTCGGACTTTTAAAAATCAACAATGCAATTTTGATGAGTTTTGCGAACTCAGTAAAGTAACCATCCTTGATGGTTCACTCATGCAGCAAAACACAATCATCATAAAATCACTCAGATCATACAGTCACACAGTTCATTTAGTTATATAGTTCATATTAATCTATTACAACTTTGCAAATCATTCAATAAATTCCAGTCATATATGAATGCTATATGTGTGAGACTCACATTTGTTTTTATAGTGTTATGACCGATTGCCTTTCAGATACAGATATTAACCCGTAAGGCTTAGTCAGAAACAGTAATCGTAGAGTATAGCTCTATGTGCAAAAACAATATCCACGGTACAAAGCTCTACGTGTAAGCACTTTCAGTCTGGCTATTCCGATCACAATGCCTTTATATTACATGCATTGAAATGATATGCATGTCACACTTCATTCATTAATTCAATCATACTCATTTGTATGCATTATCACATTATAACAATCTCAGTATCAGTCACAGTATCAGTAGTCATTGGACTAGGTCCGACATTCAACTTTTTAGTTGAGAATCATAATATTCAATTAGGCAGTCTCATTCACATACAAGTAGCACTTCCAATGTTGTTTCCATACATCAAAAGCCTCGAACATATATTGTCCGAATTTTAGTACATAATAAGTCAATGTAGTTCAGTAATATATATATCAATACAATTCAGTCATATACAGAACAAATAAAGCGAGATCATCTTAGGTTACTCACGGTTGGTCCTTTAAGCCTATTGCCTTGACGTTCCGACAATATCTCGACGTGGACGCTCTAGTTGCTCGTCTATATGCAATAAAAGCAGTTTCATATTACTAGAGCACTTAAGTAACAGAATAAACACATGTATCAATGTTTCATGTATCATGCATGTTCAATGACAAATTCTCAGGTATCTTATTGTCTTATTGTAATTGGTATCACCAAATCATTCACAAAGCCCTCAGAAACAATTTACAGTTCAAGAGCTAAGTCACAGATATACAGTCCAAATTAATTTAGTCATGGGTATAAGAACTTAACTCATGCTCGTGCATGTCCAAATATCACAGGTGTGAGATCCTAACTCACGCCCGTGCATATCAAATGATCCCTTTCAGATTTTTCTAACAACATGCATTTGGGTCAACTTGCATCATTATTATGATAATTTAGATGACATAATTAGACAACACTTCCTTCTAGAAAATTGTTTTCCAATGTCTTATCTTTCTAATGATGTAAAGATTATTCAATTTGATTCAGTATTTCCAAAGTTATACTCAATTTACTTTGGACTATTCTTTAGAACATAATTGTACTCTATATTCAATTTCAAGTTAGATTTTGCAATTCTTAATGATAGATTTAAAATTCTATCTCTTCATACAATTTGTATTTATATGTCTCTAGTTTCATTTGAATTAAGAATAACCTCATTTGGAACTCTACAGATCAAGATTTAATAAAAATATCAAAGTATGTTTAGTAAAACATTTCAGTTCATACTACTCCAACATATTCACGCACTTTCATTCATTCAATCTTCTTCAAATCAATTCAGAAAACCATCAATGTTTATGGAGAGATAGCAATCTGTTATGAATCCATTGGTTCAGGTCTCATGTCATTTGGATATCGGGAGCAAAAGTTATAACAAAAATATCAAGGGAGGTTTAGAAAGTTGACTTTCAGAAAAATAATTTCTGCACGATCGCGACTCACAACCTTTTTAAACGACGTTGCGGTCCTCTTCACCATTTGTTTCTCTTCTTCTTCTCACTATTGTATTTTATTTCTATCAACTTCATCTGATACATTTTTTTTCCATTTTTCCGTACTTTCATTTCATCCAAAAACTTATCATTTCATCAATTCTAAATCACGACCTCACCAAAACTTCATTTTAGATTAGTAAACTCTTTTATATCCATCTCTAAAAATACCCCACATATTCACATATGAATAGTAAAACTTCCATATACGGTTTTTTCTAAACTAGAATAGAATATGTATTAATTCATCAATTTTTTGCATTTACTTCATAATCGATTTTCCAGCACTCTTCCATAACTCATTTCAAGCTAAAACAGATCCTATTTCTAGTCAACATCAATTTCGCAACACAAATCATTCATCTGATTCATTACCACCGAACCGCACTTCTCTAAGTACTCAAGATAAATTCATACACAAACTCAACAACAATAAAACACCATCAATTTCACTTACAAAACTCAGTAAACTCAAGACATAATTTACTTGATGTTTCAACAAAACCCGATAGTAAGATTGAAGAAAAGGTTTCGGTGAATAGAGGGACAAGCAAAGATAAATGAAACAGACCAATCTCTGGACTGCTAAATTGAATTAAGTATCAGATATTTCAGTGATTAATGAATTAAAAGGATTTGGTGTTGATTTATACGGTGAAAATCAAAACTAATAGAAGAACAACACAAGTTGCAGGAAATTCTTTTATCTAAAACACATAACCACGTGTCCTTGTGCATGTCACTGTGTTATACTACCACATGTCAAGCTATGACTGGTCCATATTTCTATATTTTTCCTTAGTCCAAAATACTCAAAATTCACCAAAAATTTCGAAATAATACTAATAGTCCCTAAATAAATTTTTAACACCAATATGTCACAATTCACATTTTAAATCACATTATTCAGTCAATTGTACCTGAAAAATGTGAGTACATGAGCAATTATTTTAAATAGCCATCAATAAATATTCACGTGTGTGAAAATATAATGATTCATAAGCATGCATTGCACCTAATTGCTCTCATTACGCTCAATTCACAGTTATGGGGTCTAGTCCCGAACATGAGATATTACAATTTACACCGTAAATAGTCACTTACATAGTCGTGTGTCTCTTCAAAAGAGATTTTTTCATCTTGTCTTTATTTAATCGTCATTTTCATGAGCCATAAAACCGTCTATAATTACCGATAGCTTCAAAATAGGAACGAAAACTCAATGTCCAGTATACATATAACCATCTTAAATTCTAAAAATACCGATGGGTTGACTCTATGGTAAAGAATAGAGATAGCTTGCAAGACTTGTATGGCGTGTAGTACTCAGGGACTTGTCACTTCCTGGTATATCTAAAATCAAAGAGTAAGTGTCAAGCTGCAATGTCATCTATTTTTCAACCAGTTTTCAAATCGTAGGTATAATCTTCTCTGAGTTAATGTATACTGGATATAATAATAATTAATAATGTCACTCATGATGCTAGCAAAATTTTTCTGAACTGATGGGTCCCTTCAAGCTCTAGGTAATTAGAAACTTCGAACATGATTGGAGGTGGCTTACAAAAGAAAACTTAAAAAGGTAGAAGCAAGATAGATCGTCCAATTGGAGCAGCCAACTCGGATATTCCATTTGGACTTCATTCCAGGGAGAGCAGGTGGTTGACTTTTTTTTGGCAATAATTGCAGCTCTAATCCAGTTTAGAATCTTGTTTGCTAGCTAATGCAGGTGGTGAAAGCAATTTGAACAAGATTTCATTTGCTTATCCAGATTTGGTATGGTTAATAAATCAATTCACAGTGTGTTCCCTTTTGTAAGTGTGGTTAACCGCATCACCATATACTGAATCCTGCTCCGTATAGATTTGGAGTAATCATAAGATTAAAATAGACGGTTTCTATCTGAAAAAAAAAATTGAATGGGGATAATTATTTCGCAAACTTTCTATAAACTTCTTTGACATGAATAAAATAAAACCAAGCAAAACTGAAGTAATAAAAATACCAAAAATTTGATAACGTAGTTCGGCATACCTTATTTACATCTACAAGGTGTTTATCCAGTTTAATAACTTTCATAAAAGTACAATAGATTTGCCGACACTACTCAACTCTTGACACTATCTCTCTACCTTATTTCTCGTGAAAGGATTTCATACCCAATAGTACGACCATCTCGTACTAACCTCAACAAAGAATTTTCTCAACAATATTTGATAATAAAGATAAGAAATAAACATCTCAAGTGATCAATTAACTAAGAACAAAATAATACACTTAAAATCAAAAGAAGACAACTCTCCGAAAGGTTAAGCTCCATCAACAAAAGAACGGAAAGTTGTTCATCGAAAGATCTGTCGTGAGGCTTCAATATCTTCACTAAAAATCCACGCGACAATTGTAGAAATTTTTCGCACAAAACCAACAACAAAGATAGTAGCAAAAAGGAACGAGAACTTCTGAAATTTTTACACATCAACACTAAAAACGACAACCACAAAATCAACACCCCTATCCACGATGAACAATCCAATAAAATCATGCAAACACTGATTACCGCTCTCTGTACCCACACAATATACTGCAGCCTTAAACCAATTAAGCCTCTTCACCTTCTAACTCCCACTGCACCGTTTACTCCCAGAAACCCACGGTGATACACCAAAATCCCTAAACCCACGTCACTTCACACACTCACCTTAGAGATGGAGCACACATTGGAGACCGTGAATGCAATCCATCAAAAAACCTGCACGTACAGCGTTTTTGTTTCAATAACAATGGAGACAATTTTTCAATCTAACATTCACTCACTCCTGTGTGTCTAACACTCGTTGCTGCATCGTTATTTCACATAACCATCTGATATATTTCAGCTGTTAACCACGACATGTAAGATTACCGCTGTTTATTTTTCTTGATCAACAACTAAAGCACATCACCCTTCAGTGTTCAACCCAAGTAAGAAACACACTCAAGAAAAGAGTTCCACATCTACGCCTCAGATAATCAAAATAACTAGCAAGAGCCCTTTATCGCAACCACCACTTCCCTGTATCTTCTATCCACAAAAATCCAGTAGGAAAACAATTCCAATACCAATATGATAATAGACTTCAAAATAGGATAGGATTCTTTTTCAACTAGAGGATTATCAATATATCTTTTGAATCCGAAGTCATTATCCAATTAATATTTTATACGTCCAATTAATAAATAATGCCAAAATAATTACTTATATATATAACATATATCCTAACACTATCTTCATCAACATTTTTACATAGAACACAAGTGGTCTCTTTAGGACCAGACCATCTGCATTTTGTCCTCACCCGATCTTTAATCACTAATCAAGTGATTATTGAGGCTTTAAGGTTTAAAGAGTTTTTCCATATAAGGTTATACCAGGGTATTTCAACAGATCCATTTCTGAAAGTTCTAGCGGATGGTGTCTTCTCCACTTAAAATCATTCAATTGAGAAGTGGAACTCGACAACGTTGTAACTATGGATGAACATAGTTAAGTCTTCAATTCAATGAATCGTTCTGGGAAGATCGACGATTACATGACTGAAAGCTATTAAGCAAATTGAAGGTTTCTCATGATCCGTAAAAAGAGGGGATTGGATTAGTTATATTTCTTTCGCAAAAATGCATATTTTTTTTAATAATCTGATTTGGATCTGTTCATACAAGTTCGGACCCCAAAAAGCTCAACCTTGACTTAAGAAATGAGATTGAATAAACCAACTAGGGTTGCCATTCTGATTAAAGAGTCCTTTTGATTCATAATTTTGAGGAGGTGTCCTTCAGTATCTATGAGCATAAGGACAATCTAGTTTTTGCTATTTGACTGCCATGAAGCCTGTGGGGTGACTTTCACCTTTCAACGAGTCTATGATGAAAGATTTAATGAGCCTTCGGAACTCAATTTTCGACATGTAAGATCAGTTTTTCTAACCACAGCATATTGTTAAGCTTTTACATCATCATTCTCATCCCTGACATGGTTCAGAAACCAAGGGCACAGAGCAACCACAAAAACTGATAAAACTTAATCCGTTCCCAGGCTGGGTGACTTATGGCATCGCATAAGTTGATATTGGTTCATAATGCCTTCGTCAAACTCAATAGTTTCAGTAATTATATACATTGTAAGAACGAGAAACTGGATCAATAATCAATTGTATTTACAAGTGGTGAAGGGAACTTTCATGCCCAGGTATAAACAATTCCATTCTTGTCAGCAGAGGCCAATGGTTTGCCTTGTCCACTCCATGAACAACACAAGACCGACGCTGTGTGTTCCTTTAGGGTACTAACTATATCACCTTTGGCTATCGACCAAATATACACAGAACCATCATCGGAACCAGCAGCTACATAGTTGTCATCAGGACTGACACAAGATCGGCTCCAATTAGTTGCCACTCTGTTTCCTGTTGCCCTAAGTGTGCCACAAACTTCCAATGACCGCATGTCAAATAGATTATGCAAGTTGTCCCTCCCACTTGTCAACACAACATTTCCATTTCGAGACAGAGATATAGATGTAACAGCACGAGAATGTGCAGCAACTTCATTAAGTAGCTTTCCAGACTGAATATCCCACAATCGAAGATTTCCATCAACATGGCCAGAACAGATGGTCTGTCCATCCATGGTGAAACAAAGAGCATTGCAGTTGCTGGGGAAAATGACTGTGTTTGTGCAAAAACCTTTCTGCAAATCCCACAGCTTTATCGTCCGATCATAGGCAGAACTGACAGCATGACGACTTGATATTTTGCTAACATCAACAGCACATACTTTATTGGTGTGACCTGTGAGTGTGTGACGAATGCGATCTGTGGTAACATCCCACACAAACAGCTTGTTGGAACTAGTAGCGGCAATCAAGGATTTATTATCACTGGTCATTGAAAGATCAAGAACAGTTCCAAGGCAACCATAAAGAGTGCGACCTAGAGATCCAGTATTTGTATCCCAAATCTTGATTAGCTGGTCCTGTCCACCACTTATCAATTTCCCAGAATTATATTCAAACAGTATAGCAGCACAACCACCCTCATGAGCAGAAATCTTGTACTTGCATGTGGAAGGAATGGTTGATTCTACAAAGAACTCTGCACCCACTTCACTCTGCCGGACAACTCCGTCTACTTGCTGCTGAGCAAGTTTCTCCAAACCACTTGCCTTGAGCCGATCGACCATATCCTCATAAAGGGCATTAGCCTAAATTAATTATGGAATTAGCTAATTAGCTACAGAAACACGAGGAACATAAGTAGAATAAAAGTTAAATATGGGTGTTCCAAAACCAAGAGAAGCAACTCAACAGGAACCCCAGAGAAGCCCCCATAGTCATGCCACTCTTATGCATGCTTTGCTCGTAACATTAGCATATTCCACAAAGCCAGATCACTAAGTAGTACTCAATTGACAACATATTAAAAAAATTTCAGAAAAAAAGCTGTCTATCAAGTACCATTGTCTTCAGAACAAGCCCCAAGGTTATATGTTTACCGGTCTTCCAATTGTAGATGAATTGTCAGGAACCAAACTCTCTATGCTTTAATGACTTAGTTTGGTCTTAATTTGTAAATTAGATGGGTCAACAACCTGAATATTTGTCGCGCTTACTCTAAAACTTGTTAATAAATATCAGCTAATTCATTTGAAGTAAAAAAGCAATTAAGAATAGCATAATCTCTCAACATTTTACCAATATATTATGCAAATACAGTACCAATTCCTACAGCAATGCAAATTTATGAACTAAGCTATTTGCGGTGGAAAGCTTAGAGCAAGCACACAGATTACTAACTAAATTTCACTACTGCAGCAAACTCCATTTATGAACAAACAATCACAAGCAAAAGCTGAACCAACTGTAGTGGTCAATACATATTCAAAAGTCAATTAGCAAGCACACAAATTACCTCATTAAGGCGTTCAGCATCCTTCATCTTTTCCAGCATCCACCGATCAACCAACATCTTATTTTCAGACTCAGCCTTCTTAGCTTTGACAGTCATCTCCTCCAACTGCAATTTGAGGACCTGGTTCTCACTCAAAACCAATTCCAATGCTTTAATTTTGTCTTCTAGATCGGTCTTTAATTGAGTACACTCGTCCCTGTGGAAGAAAATTATGCTTCAGTAATTCATCATATAAGATAACTAAAAAGACTTTCTAGCTGCCTAGATATGATGAGTAAAACTAACCTTGTCTGCTCCAACTCCTCCTGCAGAGAAGATATAGCTGCTTCTTTCTCCTGCAACAATGCTTTCGAAGCTCTAGACTCTGCTACCTCCACAACAAGTTGCTCTGACAATCTAGATTGTGCTTTATAACACTGCTGGAGCTCTGCTTCCAAACTTTCAGCTTTCTCTTTCCATTCTGAGCCCTTGAAATGGCATCAAATAACAGCTTATCATACTATCAAAAGTATCCAAAAAACTCAGCTTATAAGAACAGGCGAATCAACAGGATCCCACTGTGCTACCAACTGATATAAAGTGAAGAAATGAGTTGAACAATACAAGCCAATGAAACTATATTCATCTATGGTACAAATTAAATTTCGATAATGCAAGGGCTAATCTGGAATCTGAACAGTGATGTACAAGCCAGAGGCGGGGATGCAACACAAATGAGATCGTTTATCTTGTTTTGCTAGCACCTTATAAACTAAGCTTTACACAATTTTGAAAAGGAAGGAAGATTGTAGCAAGAGAGGTAGACTTCATAGACCCAACAACCTTTTAAAATCACAAGTGAACTTCATTACTCTCATCTCATCCAAAATAGGTATTGCATTCATAAATTCAAGGCATGCTCATGGAAGCACAATTGATGGGATAAGCTTTAATGAATTCTGAAGGCATTGATTTAGAATTTTTCAAAAAAGAGAAAAGAGACCTGAGAGATGATAGGCCTAGAAAGTGCAGCATAAGCAGGGGCATGAGCTCCTTCTTCAGCCAAATGCCTCTTTCTTAACGCCTTTAGCGCGTGCTTGATCGCTTCCCTCGCAATCACCTCCTGCGACCTGAAACATTGGACGCATACTAACACACGGTCAATCACGCAGTTTGTGACAACACAAGCAACATATAGACTAATCAAATCTCAAACTTCAAAACTTTGAGAGAAAAACTACTACTAATATAACAACTACTGGGCTCGGGGAAAGGCGGAAAATCAAAACCATTTACTTTACCATTATCAATAATTTTCTAGTGTCATTTTTCTTGGGAACCAAACGGAAAAGTAAATACTCACATACTGATTAGGGATTGAGACGAGGAGAGGCGCCGAGGGGAAACGGAGAGACAACTCACAGAACAGGTGGCTTGAGGAAGGGTAGGTATTTTCGAAATATAATACATCGTTGGGGTTCAATTGTAATAAACAGAAGATACCACCTACCTTGGCAATGTTTAAAGTTTTTCCTTTCAATAAATTTTGACTTTTTAAAAATTAAATTTTTATTGAAATAACCTGATTTTGAAAAAATTAAAAATTTTTAATTGATACTATATCGTCAAATTAACTTATGTGCAGTTAATTTATCTTACTATTATATTTTAATATAATTTTGAGATATTTTTTAATTAAAATATTTGAAAAAAAATTGATGATTATGAAGTTATTTGCGCTTACCCAAATTTATTCATATTTAAAAATTCAGCATTATAAAATTCGTTCTCATTATATTTAAAATTAACTTAATTTTTAAAAATAACTTAAGTTCATTATTGTATTTTTTGATTAACAATATTAAATTGATAAGACTTTTAATCAAGTCCTACTTAGCTGTTGTCCTCATGAGTGAGGATAGAGGAGAAGGACACAAAAGTTTTGTGCTTCGTAGTTTTTACTTGCTGTCCTCACCTATTTTTGTTCTATTTTCAGAACATAAGAATAGAAATTTTTTGTTTCTTTCAAAACTGTGGTACAAGATTTCTTATCCAAGGACAAAAATAAAACGCATAAGGAAATATCAGAAATACCCTCCCTCACATAAGCAATTTTTTTCTTAATTATATTATTAAATACATCATGGTGACCATCATCATCATCATCATCATCATCATCATCATCATCATTATTATTATTATTATTATTATTATTATTATTATT
>JANSVA010000007.1:29905553-29925752 GCA_025504915.1 Erythroxylum reticulatum | reverse complement strand
TGATTTATAATGCTTTCTAGATTTATTTCAATCCAAAACACCTGAAATAATTTCTTAACAAATTTTATACATTTTATAATTATCAAAACATAAGTGAGATTTAATTTGTCAACCACCATTGGTCCAACACTTTAGTCCTTCTCAAATACTTCAAGATGTTTTTCACAACCGTCTAGTGACCCTTATTAAGATTAGCTTAATATTTTCTTGTTATGCTCAAAGCATAAACAACATCTGGTTTAGTACATAACATCGCATATATGATTGATCTAATTGCTGAAGAATATGAAATACAATCCATTTTATCTCTCTCCTTTTGTGTATTTGGACACATATTTTGGGAGAGAGAAATCTCATGTGATATGGGTAAGAATTCCCTCTTGGAATTCTTCATGATAAAGCTCTTTAGCACTTTATCTATGTACATGGATTGAGATAATCCAAGCAACCTTTTTTATCTATCTCGATAGATCTTTATACCTAGTATATAAGTTGCTTCTCCCATATCCTTCATGGAAAAGTTCTTAGATAACCATATCTTAACAGACTGGAGTATTGAAATGTCATTTCCAATAAGCAATATGTCATCCAAATAAAGCACTAAGAAAACGACTGCACTCCACTTATCTTTTTGTAAACACAAGGTTCATCCACATTTTTTATAAAATCAAACTCTTTGATTGCTTCATCAAAATGAATGTTCCAACTCCGCAAAGCTTACTTAAGTCCATAAATGGACCTTTGCAACTTGCATACTTGATCAGGAAATTCTTTGGATTTAAAACCCTCATGTTGTGTTATATACACATCCTCTTGTAAATTCTCATTAAGAAATGTTGTTTTGACATCAATTTGACAAATTTCAGAAAGATGGTATGTAGCTATAGCCAAAAAAATCCTTATGGATTTAAGCATTGCTACTAACGAAAAAGTTTCATAAAAATCAACTCCTTGTTTTTGTCTGTAACCTTTCGCCACCAACCTTGCTTTGTACGTATGTACATTTCCATTTATGTCAATTTTCTCTTAAAAATCCATTTGCACTCAATAGGTACTATACCTTCAGGTGCATCCACCAAAGTCCATACTTGGTTAGTGTTTATGGATTCCCATTTTAAAGAATCAATATCTGACATTGCTTCTTTAAAAGTAGTAGGCTTAACATGTATGAGTGATACGTTATTCTTTCCATGCTTAATATGTAGATCTAATCTAGTGGGAGGACAACGTATCTTACTAGTTCTTCGCGGATTGTGTATCTCTTGAACTCTTAGTTGTACATCATATATATCAAATTGAGATTCTTGTTTCATTTTGATGTGAATTTGTGGCTTTTGAACTTTTTTAAGTTCAACCTCAGTCCCACTACTTTCTTTGAGAATAAATTCTCTTTCTAAGAATTTAACATGTCTTGAGACAAACATCTTTTGCTCAATAGGATAATAGAATTGATAACCAAAATTCTCTTTCGGATACCCCACAAATTTGCATTTATCTGATTTAGCTTGAAGCTTATCAGATATAACACGCTTCACATAAGATTTACATCCCCAAATCTTTAAGTGTGATAATCTAGGACTTCTACCAATCCATATCTCATATGATGTCTTATCAACCAATTTAGATAGAACTCTATTTAGAAGATATATTGTGGTTTCAATTACATATCCCCAAAAGGATACAAGAAGGAGTGCATGACTCATTATGGAACGTACCATATCTAATAGTGTATGATTTTACCTCTCAGAAACTCCATTATATTATGGAGTTGCAGGAGGAGACCATTGTGAGATTATCATATTCTCTTTTAAGTAACCAAGAAACCAGTGGTCTAATTATTCACCACCTCGATCTGATATATGTTTCTTAATACTTTTGCCAGTTTGTTTCTCCACCTCTAGTTTAAATTCTTTGAACTTTTCAAATGATTCAGACTTTTGTTTCATCAAGTACACATAACCATATCTAGAATGGTCGTCTGTGAACGTAATGAAATATGAGTATCCACCTCTAGCATTTGTGGACATAGGTCCACATACATTTGAATGTATTAATTCTAGTAACTCACTAGCACGTTATCTTTTTTCCTTTAAATGGTAGTTCGGTCATCTTTCTCAATAAACAAGATTCACAAATTTCATATGATTCATAATCAAAAGGATCTAAATATCCTTCTTTGTGTAATTTTGTGATTCTAGTTTCATTGATATGACCTAACCTACAATGTCATAAATAAGATGGAATTTGGTTACTTAATTTTCTTTTCTTAATATTTATGTTAAGAATTGTCCTTTCAAAATCTAACTTATATAAACCATTTATAAACAATCTATATCCATAATAAACATCATCTTTATAAAAAGAAAATTTGTTATCCTTAATTATAAAGACAAATCCATTCAAATCCAAATAAGAAATATAAATGATGTTTCTTGTAATAATAGGAACATAATTGTAACACCCCACTCTCGCCTGACGCATGCAGGTGCACCATACTGTCACACGTGCACATGTTCAACATAATTAGCGTGTTAACTATATCACCTTCACTTTATCGCATGGCATCACAAGCAAAATCATAAATAGCACAAGATCTAAAATCCAAAAGTTTCCTCATTTCATTTCATAAACCATCATTTACAATGTAGTATTATCCATCATCCACATTTATACAACATCATCCTATGAGCGTCTACAACTCAGTCTACAAAGTATACTACACACTTAAGGATTTAACAAAAGTTAAAAACAAAGATTAGTTCTTTAGTCCCAACTGATCGACCTTTGAACCTTGCCTTTACTACAAAAGTTATACAAAAACACTTCTAATGCAGTCTCAGAAGCTAAGTTGTCACTCTCTCAAACCTAAAATTGTCAACATTGCAATTTTGGTGAGTTTTGCGAGCTCAGTAGAGTAACCATCCTCGATGGTTCACTGTTGTCAAACCATAAAATAATTGATAATCATGTTACCACATAATTCACATCAACCTAAATCATATAGTCCAAACAATTCATCATTTCATTAAAATTTTGTAGAACACAATCATCAATAATTTATCAAAGATTCATTCAAGAAAAGTTCTCACAATAATGCAATCAATTAATTTATTCATTTCATATATGAAAGCAATGTTTATGAGACACATTCATTTGTTACGTTGTTATGACTGTGTGCCTTTTTCACTGTCCCGTATCCGTTGTGGATACTGGGCTCTTTCATACCGTCTCTTATTTGTTGGAGATATGGGGCTCATTGTGCATGTTGAGCCTTAGGCTCTTTCCACAGGTGTATGAGCTTTAAGCTCTTTTTTTTAACTGGCGATATCAGTCATAACTGTCTTTATATTTCATGCATTAGAAATGAAATGCATTCACAAATTCAATCATCATATTCATTTAGTCACATTCACATTATTTCTCATTCACATTTGTCATCAGACTTTTAGTCCGACATTCAACATTCACATTGAGAATCAAGTAGTCAATCTCATTCACAAACAAGTAGCACTTCCAATGTTTTAATCATGCATCAAAACTCCTTAGAAATTTCATATCCAGAATTCAGTAAACATTCATCAATATCAAATTCAATTCAGTAATAAACAAAATAAGTTAAGGTGAGACCATCTTAGGTTACTTATAATTGCTCCCTTTCGCTTATTACCTTGAAGTCCCGGCAATGTCTGGAAGTTGTCGTTCTATTTGCTCTTTTATATGCAAACAAATATATTTTCATATTACTATATGGATCATTTAACTGAATAATCGTATTTATAAATGTATCATGTAGTATGCACGGTCAATGACATATGCCCGGATATACTTCTGTAACAAACTGATGCAAAGACCAATTGTACTCCAAACGTGTCAAAATGCATACACTCATCAATCATTCCAGTTTTTTCTCAAAACCCACTTCGGGGTCAACTTTGCATAATCAATATGACAAGGAAGATGTTATATTTCTGTAACACTTTCTTCTAGACAATTGTTCCCATGTGCTTTAAGTTTCTAATAACACTAAGATCATATAATTTGGTTCGTTATTTTATGAGTTATACTCAAAATACTATAGACTAAGTACATTTGAAATTTGGCTAGGGCATGAGCATGCATTCAAGTTTTACAGCCCATATATCTCAATTCCAATATCCAAAAATTAAAATTTTTATACCAATTAAATCTAAGAGAATAATTTACAACTTTTGTGAAGACACATTTATCTGATTCGGCCTACATCAATACAGTTTGTTCAATAACAACAGGACATGATTTCTGTCCCTAGTAGTGCTACAACCTAATCCAAGACTCAATTTCATGCTAAATTTTGAAACTCTTAGAGACAGAATTAAAATTTGACTTCTTCAAGAAAGTTGTATACTTAGGTCTCAAGTTTAATTTGAATTAACAATAAACTCGTTTAGAAATCTACAGATCAAGATATAATAAAAATATCGAAGCATGTTCAATGAAAATATTCTAGTTCATAATATTCCAGCAAACTTCCTCACTTTCATTCAATAAATATTTTTCAAATCAGTTTAGATGACTCTAAATTTTTAAGGAGAGGAAAAAAGATGTCTTAGGAGTGTATTAGTTCCATTTGCAAGTTATTTAGAGGTCGAATGAAAAAGATATAGCCAAAAGACTTAAAGTTGTTTAGTAAAAATACTCTAGTTCATATTTATACTTCAAAACCAAAATCATACATGCATACCATCACCTTCTTCTTCCTCTCTCTATTGCAATTCTTTTCATAATCAATAACAATCCAAAATCCAAATCATAACTTGTAGCTATACGGTTTTACATCACATTTTTCTACTCTTGTCCGTTAAACTCAAAAACTTAATACAAACAAATTAAAATCCCTTATTACTAATAACCATCAAAATCATAGCACTATTCACGCAACTCCATTTTAGTTCAGCTTTTTTGCACTTTTTCATTTTTTTCTGCATGTTTATCTTCTGTACATTCTCTATTTGTATCACCGAAATCCTATCCCACTCATGCATGTATCCATTTCGAAACATTACAACATCATCAAAAAACCATTCATGAAAACAATGAAACATAACTTACATGATACAACAAAATTTCAAACAATAAGAGTGAATCAATGACATAGAAATTGCACAACTGATGTTTCGGTGGATGAGCAACGAAAAATAGTTTTGGTAAACAGTGTTCTTTCGGTGAAGAAAACAACGAGAGAAAGAAAGAAAGCAACATACATTTTCCTTCTCAAAATCACTTGCTACGTGCCCTCTTGTATGCAACATATTTGTCACTTATTTGTGCTGCCACATGTTACAATACTATTGGTCTATTTGTCTCTTATTTCAATCTTTACCCTAAATTTTCAAAAATTTCAAAATAATAATAATTATCACCAAATAAATTTTAACATAAATAATCTATGATTCACATTTTAATCACATTTATAAATCAATTATACCCGAAAAATGTCAATACATGCATGTACAATTATTTTAATGTGTCACAAATAATTATTCACGTGTATGCGTATATTCAATTATACATGAGTATGAAATGCATTTCTAAATTCTCTGTATACTCTCATAGACACTATTCTGGGGTTTTAGACTCTAACATGAGATAATGGGATGTTACATTAATAACAATTATCAAGTTTTAATATAAGGCCAGAAGGCAAAGTTAAACTACAAGTTCCGACAGCTAATGTAGTAACTCTTACTCCATTGATAACTCACAGGTCCACTTTGCCTTTCTTCAATGATCTACTTCTTGTTAACATCTGCATATTATTATATATGTGAGAACCACAATCAGTATCTAATACTCAAGAATGTAGAACAGAAGTAGAAAGATTGATCTCAATTGTAAACATACCTGAAGAGATAGTTTCCTTAAGCTTTCTATCTTTCAGGCTAGCAAGACAAGATGGGCAGTTCCTCTTCTAATGTCGGTTGACTCCGTAATGAAAACAAGTGCCCTTGTCATTATTCTTCTTCTTAACACCTCTTTTGGCTTTTACTACATTAGTAGAAGCCTTCTGTTTCTTGTTATTATTCTTTTTAAAGCCCTTTTTCTTGCTTTTGGAAGAACTAACAAGTACATAATTGGGTTCCTTCTTAGGGCACCCTTCTGCAGTCTTAAGTATGTTCAACAATTCAGGCAATATCATGTCCTTCCGATTCATGTTGAAGTTTATAAAGAACTGTGAAAAACTCGAACTCAGAGACTGCAGCACTAGATTAACGCTTAACTTGTGATCCATGACAAAACCTAATTAGGCCAATTTTTCAATATACCCAATCATCTTCAACACGTGAAGATTGACTGAAGATCCTTCTGTCATCTTGCATTGAAATAGTGCCATAGAGATATATCTCTCCACCCTACTTTGTGCACCAAATAACTCCTTAAGATGTAGTATTATAGTAGGTGCATCTATGTTCTCATGCTACCTCTGAAGTTCAAGAGACATGTAAGCTAACATCACATATGTAGCTTGTTCAACGTCATCAATATAACACTGATATTTCTCCAAATCTTCATCAGTTGCATCTGAACAAGGTTTTGGTGGAGCACGAGTATCAAGAATGTACAACTTTTTCTCTTGCCTAAGAAATATTCTTAAGTTACATAGCCAATCCGAAAAGTTGAGTCCAGTCAACTTGTTAGCATCCATGATGCTCTTCAATGTCAAGATGGTACTCATCTTCAAATTCAATAACTGAAAAACATAAAAGGAGCATATATTAGTTTATATCAAAAAATTAAATAAAATAAGGACTTTAAAATATTTGATTAATCTCACTATTTTCTTCAAAATAATAGCCATCACTATTATATCAAAAAATTATCGAATAATTTCTTAGTGGGCTAGGATTCTATTTAAAATTAATTGATATTGAGTTTGCTTAACAAACTAACTATAAATTAGGTAGAAAACAACTTTTCAATCACATCTCATGCGACTCATAAAACTATTAGGTGACAACTTTTGTCAAAAATATATCACATATATTATTCCTAACCCTGCCTATAAATTTATATGATCATGAGTTTACTCATCAAAATCATACAATTTTAGTTAAGTAGAACCTATTAATTTAAAACAAAACATATATGGGTTAAAGTAACTTTGAGTTTACTCAACAAGCTAAACATTAAATAGAATTCTGATTTTACTCTCAAATAATGGAAGACAACTATCACATTCATAGCGTATACTTAACATTTTATTAAGGGACTAAAATTTTCAAAAAATTTCCTATCTCATCAAAAAAATATAATCTCATTATATTTATAATTTCAAACATAATCCAATTATGAAATAAATTATTTAAAACTTCTGCTTGATTCTAATTATTGATTTGATAATAAATTTACTTTAATAATTCAACTCTTGAAAATTAAATTAAATTCCAAAACCTTTCTTAATAAAATTCCATTTTAAAAACAAATTTTCAAAATTAGTAAAACACATTTCAATTTTTTAGGATTATAAATTAATTTAATCTCTATTAAATTAATTAAATTGAAGATTTAAGGGTTTAAAAACATTTAAAAGACATAAAGAAGGTTGGGAGGGTCTCTGGCATGTACAATGATGACTCGCGGGGAAAGGTAGGTTGACTAACACGTGTAATGCACACACCAGTCAACGTTTACGATGACTCTTCTCTAGAATGCAGACATTATGGCTTAAGGTTTAGTGTGCAGTAGCTTGGACCAAAAATCCCAAACTTTATTGGTCACATCACAGCTACAGTGAGAGGGGCGTGAGACGGCAGCAAAAGAGAGAATAAAACTGTAGAAACACATCTCCCATCGTTTTCTACAACCGCTCCTTCGCACTTCTGCCTCAACCAACACCCATGTGGGAACCCACGTTTCTATTTCACACTGCCGGCTTCTTCGGACTGCCAACTTTTGCGCGCTACTTCCTGCTGTCGACTGGTCTCCACCGTCCCCTCGTCTGGCTCACGTCATCTATGGACGTTTAACCACCCTAGAGACGCCAACGATTGGTGTCGCTTGTCGCCAGTGGCGTTGCGAGCAACGCAAGCCATGGGCTTCACTAGTGACCTAGTTGTTTTTCACCACGATGGGTGATGATTTGACAAACACAAGGCCAAAAAAATACAAAATTTCAAATCCAAAATAAAGGAACACACTAATTCATGACAGAAGGAATAGTGTGTATAAGCAAACGCAGTAATGGGTAGAAACACAAACATGAAGAGGCACAATACAAGGCTGTTAACCCAGAAAAATTTTTCTAGTCCAGATAATAAAGGTGGTAGAAAAATAGGGATTTTGATGCATAACTCAATCAATTTCCAAAACTCAAAGTGCAAGGTACACAAAAATAATTTTCAGAGCCATCACATAAGCATAATATATGCTCTTAAGGGTATAAATTTTTAAGAAATTAATTGCCCATATGAAGTACAACAATTGTAACGTATAGATGGGCAGAACATACACAAACTGAAAACAACAATTTCCAGAGTAGACAAAAATAGTCGCGAAGATCAATTCGTAAAAACTTTAATTTTTTTAACAAATCAATAATAATCAAGCCTCTAATTCAAAATTAACAATTAAAGGAGACTCTGATATCACTGTTGGAATCTAATCATGATTGAATCAAGGGCATAGCGAAAAACAAATTTTTTTACAAATTTCGAGTGGATCTCGATAATTGAATAAACTTGAATAAAACATAAAACGATTTAGAAATTGTACCTTGTTCACTTTTCTTTTGAAAAATCTTTGAAACTTTTTCCGATTGAACAATCACAAGCTGTTTAAGTGTCCAGCCTCTGATGGTATTCACAGAGCAATTCTCAAACTGATTTGAGAGGAAAAAGACAAAAAATACTAGCTTCTAAAAAGCTCTTCCATTTAAATAGAAAAAATCATAAGAATCTTTTATTAAAATTAAATCTCTTTAATTATAATTCAAATCAAATTCTAATTCTAATTCTAATTAATTTAATTTTAATAAAATCAAATATCTCATATTTGATTCTCAAGGTTTCTCAAACTTTATAATTAAGTATAACTTAATAAATTGATTTTCCTTCACAAATTGCTCTTTGATGTGTGACTCATTAGGTTCCGAATAAATTGACAATGATTATAAATTCTAATTCTAATTCATAATTAGAATTGGATAAATTAAAACTTCTTTTAATTTATCTTTAATTATTCAATTAAATAATTCATAATCATAAATCATAAATCATGATTGACGTCTAGCAACATTTCATGATTGCACAAATATCAGAATGTCAAAGTGATTGGCTTAACTTGTCCATGCATAGTATATAATGTATAATTAATCCTTTCGTTATTCAATATTCTAATTGGACATAGTATAGATACCATGTCTGCTCTTATCATCCAATCATGTTTGTTCTTGTTAATTAGTAATTGAAATTTGAAAACTCGTTTTTCAAATATCAATTCACTCTAACCAGAGAATTCTATAAATCATTACTAATCAAGAACAGTAGAATATTCCCTTTAATTACTTTAGATTGACGAAACCTATATTAACTTACGCAACTATCAACATATTGTTAATTCTGTATCCATTTACTACCGATTGAATTATCCTAGGACGATTCATAAGTAGCATCAAAATACAGTAATTCTCACACTAGATACCTTGGTAATCTCAAGTTTGAGGATCAATTATATAACCATCATTATGAGATAATCTATAGACACATAAGTAATATTCCATATGGAATTCTCATAATCGGATCAATTCAGTGACTTATTCTCTAATAATCACCCACGCATTAGTTTAAGTATCTCTATACTTTAATTTATGAGATCAATTATTTTCTTCGTAAGAGAGAAACATAATGTGTGCTAATTTTACCGTTTTAACAATATTCAGTCTTAATGAAACTACAACTAAGAACATTTAGGAATAAAACATAAGTGTAAATTGAATCTCATAATTATGATCTCATTATAATTTCAATTACACAGTAATTATTCCAAGGATTTTATCTGTAGTATTAAAACATAAAATATTAATTAAATTAATACATAAAGATAAATAAAGCCTTTCCATTAACTCAAAATAATGTCATACATTAATTTGCATTCAATTGATTGGCTGCAATGACATAAATTAACAATCTCCCACTTTCACTAAAGTCAATCACCTATGAATCTAATACCATATCCATCCATATGTCGATCATGTTTCTTTTGAGACAATGGCTTAGTAAGAAGATCTGCTAGATTCGTGGGAACTCGCTCCAATGCTATGTCTTTCTACTCTACTGTCTTTCTGATCAAGCGAAACTTTCTGAGTACATATTTGGACCGTTGATGGGACTGGGTTCCTTTTCTTGTCCAATAGTACCATTGTTGTCAAAGTACATTACTATCAGATTAGCAATGTTAGGAATCACTCCAGGTTCAGTGATGAACTTCTTGATATAAACTGCTTCCTTCGCTGCTTCAAAAATTACAATACACTCAACTTCAGTTGTTGAATCTATGATGGTTAGTTGTTTAGAGCTCTTCCAACTAACCGCATCACCATAAAGAATAAAAATATACCCTGACTGTGATCTACTATCATCTTGATCAGATTGGAAACTAGCATCCAAATGACCCTGAACTCTCAGCTCAGTTCCTCCATAGACCAAAATATATATATTTAGTCCTCCTCAAGTACTTCAAGATGTTTTTCACAATCGTCCAATGACCCTCACCGGGATTAGCTAGATATCTGCTTATTATGCTCAAAACATAAGCAACATCTGATCTAGTACATAATATTGCATACATGATTGATTCACTTGTGGAAACATATCGAATACAATCCATTTTATCTCTCTCCTTTTGTATCTTTGGACACGTATTTACTTATTTTGTATTTTTCTTTTTCAATTGCTTATTTGTGTTATTTGTTTACTTATTTACTTACTTTTATTTTTATTTATGTAGTTATTTTTATATGTACGCGGCTATTGTTTCTTCAATCCGTTTCTTTTTGTGGGTCTATAAAATAACATCTTTATCAATTAAGAATAAGGTTGCTTACTTTTGAACTTCTCCAAACTTCGCATCTCAACAAAATTTATATTACGACATTGTTGTTGTTAGATTAGTATTGCAAAGTTGAATAAAATTTGAGTTTTTTTATAATTAACCCTATTAAAAATATTGTTATCACTTCAAACTACTTTAAAACAATTTTAAAAAATTTAAACAAAAAAGAAATTGAATAATGTCAAATTTCTTGGATTGCATAGCTTCAAAGCTCCAAACATTAAGCAGTTTACGAAAATTACTTGCCATAATAAGCCTGTGTCAAATAAAAATGAACACCTTTCTTATCCCAATTTTCTCATAAACCAATCAAAATGAGAAGATCACTTTTGTAAGACAATATGAAGCATTTTTTTTTCCTTTTCTAGTCATGAACAAAGAAAAAATTAAGGAAAGTCTCAGAATATGATCTCAAATAATTTTTACTACGGTGTATATTGGTTCGGCATTAGAAGTGATTACGGTGGATCCTCACATCATAGA
The DNA here is from genome assembly GCA_025504915.1 of Erythroxylum reticulatum. Lineage (NCBI taxonomy): Eukaryota > Viridiplantae > Streptophyta > Magnoliopsida > Malpighiales > Erythroxylaceae > Erythroxylum > Erythroxylum reticulatum. Next base: position 29,914,184 of record JANSVA010000007.1, on the reverse strand, counting down.
CATTAGATCATATTAATTAATACGAAACTAAAATTATGTGTATTTAAATAATATATCTTTGTTATGATATTAAAAATTCAATAAAATTTTAATTTCAAATAACAAGAAAAATTAAGAATAATAAAGATTTGAGTAAATCATAACTTAATCGTAGTCCTAATATAGAATATTATCAAATAATCTCTGTTTTGATAATAAATAAAAATTCAATATATTTCATAATTAAAATATAATTTAATCAATTTTCAATTTTCATAATAGTTTTAATAAAATAATGAAAACATAACTAATTATCATATCATACATACGTAACTCTATTAAGAATTGTGATAATGGACTTTTGAGAAATAAGGATACCATGAAGAGGAACAACACCCAGTCTTCATATTTTAATATTTTCTAAAATTAATATTTGAAAAAAAAGAAATTATTACTTATCAAAATCAACTAGTATCCAATATAAAATAAGGTGAATAGGAGCTTAAATACAAATTAAAAATAAACTTCATCAACCTTTAGCATAAAGAAAGTAATAGGAACCCACAAAACCAAAGATTATTCTAACAGCCATTACTAAAAGAATTTTGTATGACGAGTGGTTGAGCACATGCTTATAATCATTAGTCATTGGCCAAACCCTATTCCCGACTTTTTAAGGGACAAATATTTATTTCTACTACCCTCCAAACGCTAGAGTATAGCTTACTTTATACGTATCTCAAGTTAGTTTTGTTGTTCAAATGGGGTCACCACAATGTGGTGCCCTCATATATTATATATGGTTAACATATAAGCCTACATGATTTGATTCCATGAATTTGCATACATATTCTCACGACTTAAAATATATATTATGTTGCGTCTTATTTCTAATATCATGTGTTCACGAACATCTTCCTTGCCTTACAAAAAAGAGAAGTCCTCGCCACCCGTAAAGCTCTAAGAGGACCACAAAGGATCACAAAACCTTTCAAACTTTATTATATTGTATAGTCTCATCAAATTAGTCAAACTATTTAATTAAAAACTGAATCATCCTCCATTCTTTTGATTAGAAAATTATACAATTTTGTATTGGCAGGTCCTATGATCCTGTAAGAGGCTCTCTTATGGTGAAAGGCTTGTATCCAATAATTACTTCTTTTGTAGGCTCAGTTTAATTATATATAATCCCTCAATTCACTACTCCCCAACCACTGAAGAATTGAAGCATGAACTCCCAGTTTCATGGTTCCTGCTGTGAAGTCTCTATGACCCCCATTGTCACCTCTATAAGATCTCTGAAGCATCGATGCCTAACAACTCTCAAAGCCTTGACGCCACAAATCAGTTCACTGGCAGTCCACAACTGCTTCCTGTATGCTGCTTCTGTCAATGAAATCTACGTCTTCGATTTGTCCAACTATAGTCACATAGACACTTTGAGAACCAACGATCCCACTACTGGCTCCATCAAATCGATTGCTTTCCACAAGAGGGAAATCTTCACTGCTCATCAAGACTGCAAGATCAGAGTCTGGAAACTCACAGCTTCCAAAGAACACCACCTTGTGACTACACTTCCCACTGTCAAAGACCGGTTTAGCCGTTTCTTGTTCTCTAGAAACTACGTCAGAGTTAGGCGTCATAAGAAGAGGCTTTGGATCGAGCACTGGGACACAGTTTCAGGGTTGGCCGTGCATGGAGAGACAATGTATTCAGTTTCATGGGATAAAAGTTTGAAGACATGGGACACGAGTAATCATCGTTGCTTGGAGTCTATTATAGCTCACGAAGATGCTATAAATACAGTGGCAGTGTCAAGTGATGGAACTGTTTACACAGGATCAGCAGATGGGCTCATTAGGGTTTGGGGGAAAGTTGGCAAGAAGAGAAAGCACAGTTTGGTTACCACCTTAGGTAAGCATAAATCAACGGTGAATGCACTTGCTTTGAGCGATGATGGATCGGTGCTGTTCTCAGGTGGCTGTGACCGTTCGATCCTGGCTTGGCAAAGGGATGACGATGACCGCATGAACTTGGTACAGAAATTGTGGGGTCATGCAGGTGCCATATTGTGCTTAATCAACGTAGATCATCTGCTAGTAAGTGGGTCAGAGGATTGTACAGTGAGAATATGGAAACATGGGAAGAAGCCTAATGGGTATGATTGTATGTTCGTATTGGAAGGACACGAAAGACCGGTGAAGTCAGTGGTCGCAATCAGTAACAAAGGTGTAGGTGCATGTAATGGTCGCTTTTCGATTTGCAGTGGAAGCCTTGACGGAGAGATTAAGATATGGGAGGTCTCGAAATAGACCTGAATAGTGACTATAGAAAGTGTTGAAAACTGTAATCTGAAAGGACCACTTACATGGTCAGTCATTCGTAACTAATCGATATATAATTGAATAAAATTTTATTTTAAAATTTATATACAAGAGAATAAAGCAAATCCCACCAAAGGGATAATCATTTTATGCTCTCTCAACGTCCGTCATTGAAAATTAAAAATTGAATAAAATGGCAGTTGAATTGATATTTAGAAAGAGAAGTCTCAATATTTTACTCCAATTTAGCTAAGGAATAAACAATAATCTCTTAGAAAACAGGGTCCATCAAATATGTGTTTTTAGAACAAATGAATTTATGTATTTGAAAAAAATATAATTAAATTTTAAGTCAGAACGAGCTTTGGAATAACTGGCAAAGTTATTCTTTTTCGACTATCACAGGTTCGGGTCACGGAACAATCTCTTTGTAAAATATAAAAATAAATGATACATATAATTGATGTCCCTCATCTAACCCTGACAATACAAAGAGGACTGTCTACTGAGATTGTTGCTATTCTTATTGTGGTAGAATTGAAACTTAGGTATTCAATTATATGAAGCTTATATAACTTACTTCAAATGTCCCAAAAATAGTTGAATATGCAAATTATTTAAATACAAACAAAATTTAGATAAAGCTCATATCCAAACTTTTATATCAGAATTTATTTCATTGTCAAAAGCTTATTAAATTAATATATACTTTCAAATTTTCAATGAATTCCAAGCAAAAATGATTATAGTGTTCAATTTATTACTCAAAAATGAATTTTATAGATTTAAAAAAACTTTTTTCACTTCAAAGGCGGTGATACGAGAATGTTACTGTTCATTTTAAAAGTTATTAATTGTGAATTTTAATTTGTTGTCAATGTCACTAATCTTTTGATCATTAGTGATGTTATGTTTTGCTCCCACTAAAACAAAGTTGTAGCCGTACTAGTAGTGGTGACAACATGTGATTCGTTATTGGAATAGTTTATGTGATTCCCACTAAAAAGCTAAACATCCTTTGCCTTCTTTTTGTGGGAGAAAAGTATACTTCATTCGTAAAGACATGCATGTTTTGCGTGATGACATTTAAAAATTGTTGGTTTGCTGCTTCTAAGTTGAAAATTTATGGTTTCGTTCTCCCGTTCTTTTCCAAGTATCATCACTACTACTTGTCTCAATTAAAGGAACGGTTTTACATGCTTTGTAAGATAAAAGCACTATCTAAAATCATATCATTTCCTACACAACTTTTCAAAAACTCTGTATAGTTTACACCAAAAGCAATCATGGTTGCTTAATTATTATTATTTACCAAGTGATTAGCTTTTCCTTGATTTAGAACCCGACATCCATGCAAGCAAAAGCTTGTGTTTTGGACTTTAAATTTCGAGGTTTGTCGGTGTTACGATGAAAGGGAATTCATCTTAAGTTAATGCTTGGAGTTTAATTACTTTATAGATAAATAACTAAGATTGCGTAACAAATTAAGCTATTCTGCTAGGCCGTTTGCATCTGTAAGGTAGCATGTGGATGCCACTAACCATATTAAGCTTATTTAGTGCATTTGAAACATAAGACCCATTTACATAAATTGATCATTGTTGGCTTTTCTGTCTCATTTGATTTGCTAGAGAACCTGTTGGCGTAAGTGCTTGCGTAATTGCCACAGCTTTTATGTAAGCTGGTCTAGTCACCATAGTCCCCAGATAGTGGCAAAACTTTTATGTAATGGGAATTCATGCAGGTTAACAGCTAATCCCTCTCTAATAGTACCGTAATCAAGTTTTGTAGGTGTAAATAAAGCTAAGCTTAGTTCGTGTGACATATCACAAGTGTTTTAAGGGAAACCCTTAACCTTGAAATTACTTAGAGTGCTTGGTTGTTAGGTTTAGGAAGAGTTTAATAAGTAAGGAATCAATCGCTAGTGCTTGGTTAATTATTATGATTATAAGAACAATATTTTAATATTAAAATTTTGATAATTATTCAATACTTTTCAAACAAGAGAGAAATGAAAATTAATCTTAACTAACGGGCATATGTCAAGGGCATATGTCAAAGGCATGATAGTACAAGAGTGTCATACTCCCTTCTTCTTCTTTTTAATTTTTTAGCAATTATATATAATTAAAATATAATTAATTAAATACAAATAACCAATTAAAATATAATTAATTAATTTCAATATAATTAATTTAAATAATATTAAAATGTAATTAATTAATTAAAATAATATTACAATATAATTAATTAATTACAATATATTTATTTAAAATAATATTATATTACATTGTAATTAATTAATTACAATATAATTAATTAAAATAATATTACAATATAATTAATTAATTATAATTTTCTCTTTTTTGGTACTTAAATATAACTAATTCAAACTTTGATGGAAAACAAAAATTTAACAAATTTTTATTTCTCAATATTTTTAACAAATCAATCATTATCAATAGTAATAGTAATCATTTATTCTAATAAACCATCATAATTATATCCATTTTTATTTCTTTCTATATTCATTTTCATTCTTATTATTACTGACCCATTTGAACTAACCAATTAGATGTAAAAATGATTACCAACTTGACGTTGATAAATTATCCAGAAGTCCTTGAACTTGATGCTTTTTATATTAGATAATATATATTTTTTATTTAAATTTAAGGAAAGTCTAGTAATAAAATAGTATATAGTGTTTTGTTCATAATTATTTCTATCTTTTGAATAGTTTGAAATTACTTTTATTATTTTATCCGAACAAGCTATATCATATAAAAGTTTATAAGATTAAATTTATGAAAGAATGAAAATGAAGTCGGGGCTATGAAAAGCCAAAGTGGAAGTTGCTTTCAATAGCTATGTGCAACTTTTGCATAGCAGCACGTTGGATGAAGATTATTTTATTCATCAATCGACCAATTCGATTATTCCAACTCTCCTCGAGCTGAGCCATCCAATTAAACGTATGATTGGTCTTATCCCTCGCTATTGGAATTTTGTACTCAATTAATCTATATAATTAGTTCTTACCTTATAAATATGTTAAAGGTTTAATAACTCGCAATCAAGATCAAGAACAAAATAAAAAAGGTTTGTATGTGAAAAAAATAAATAATTTAAAATCTTAAACTTGAAATATGAAGCTACTTACATTCCGATATAAACAGAAGGAAATTGTTAATATAAAAAATTAAAATGACTTAATAAGTCTTACATTAAAGTAGATTCAAATTTTAATATAATTTATATATACTAGAAATTATTCATAAACTTAATTATTTAAAGATTTAAATTGCATATAATTTTTTTTACCAATAAATCTATAGCAAACATCTTTGTATACATGGTCATTTCTCTCTTTTTTTTTTTTAAATGAGCGTCTTTGTCAAATCTAACGTAAGTATATTTTGTACCTCAATGGTCATGATAGAATAAAACTTCACCATTAACATTTTGAAACGCTTAAATTGAACCATGATAGAATAAAACTTCACCATTAACATTTTGAAACGCTTAAATTGAACCATGACGTTTTCAAAAAATTTAAAACAAACCTTAAATGAAGGAAAAATTTGATAAAGTTAATTTCGTGTCAGTTAAATGTCATATCAATATTAACATGACTTTATTTATATATTTTTTAAAATAAAATGAATCTCAATATCCATAATTAAAATTTAAAAATTAGCCATAATATAATCCAACAATCACATGACAGTGGACTCCGTTGTATAAGACAGTGGGTCTAACTTGTCATATGACAATGAGCCCACATTCATATATTTTAGATAGCAAGTCTTGGAGTAAAGTTCACTTTTTATTTAAAAAATAAAAAATAATATTAGGTCAGTATTAACGTGACGTTTAATTAATAAAGAGTTAAAATTTCTATCCACTTAGGTTTTATTTTGAAAACGTTACGATTCAATTTCAATGTTTCGAAATGTTAAGATTTGTTCTATATTTTATTATAAACAATGAGATCCAAAATATACTTTTAGCCAAATTTTATAATAAGTTTTGAAATTAGGATACAAGCCTTTTTGAAATGTATATAATTTGTTTCCTCGTTTTAACATTAAGAGATTATGAAATTTAACATAAAATTAATGCGAATTGTCAAAGCCTAATGTCTAAGAACAATATGATACCTATCCAATAACAAGTTCCATTATTCTCCGATAAGAAAGTTGGATTCAATTATACTTGGATATAATATAAACATGATGCAAGTCAAACAAAAAATAATAATTTTAAAAAGCTCAAAAATTTTGACTAAAAATGTGTTCTAATGGAACATTTATTATTGAATAAAACAATTTATAATATCAAACTAAAATACATTCGGATGATTTAAAAAGAAAAAAAAGTGAACATATCCACCTTCAATAAATTTCACAAAAGTAGAAAAAAATTAAAGTAATTTACATATAATTTTATAGAAAAAAACATAGATTATCTTATCTACTAATCACTCTTGTAAAAATATGAAAGTTAGCAAAATGAAGCAGATACAGAGGAAGCAAATTTCTCTTCAAATTGTGATTGATGAGAAGTATAACATATCAAACCTGTAATGGTATATAACTGTTTTAACAACGTAAGCATGCTCATAAGGATCTGCTTAGAAGGAGCATGTGCATTGCCTCATCAATCCAGCTATATCTCACCACTCATCTTTCAGCATCTTAACACAGTTTGCAAACACAAGCATGGTAGTCATAATAAAGCTGTATTTTTTAAGCGATCAAACTTGAAGAGTTTCAAGTGATGTAACATCATTAGTGATCGTTATTATAAGATTAGTATATCCAAATTTTATTCATTAAGAAATCATTTTTAGTTCTCTTGCTAGCCACGCGCCTAATGTTTATTTCAAATGACAATCCCTGTCCAATCAATAAGCTACCTGCAGTCTGCTCAGTTGGGGATAATGCCAAATCAGTTCACTCACCATTAACTCTAATTTTACATCCTGTAGTTTAACTAATCACCAATGCAATTCAATATCTCCACCTGATAATCTTGAGAACATAACTTACCAAACTGTAAACAGGATAAACTCATATAATATACGGGTAAAGGAACAACTTAACTCAATATTGCAGTCTCACAGGAACACCGAAATATCAGAAGCAATTGGCTTGGCCAAATCAAGCAAAATTATGAAGATCAAGCCAGATGAAAGGTACATTAACTGCCCTTATCAATTCATGAGTTTGACTCTCTAAAGCACCTGCTAAAATGAATGCTGCAAACCTATATCCATAGAAATTATACATTTTAACTAAACACAGCCAGCCACACCAGAGATTCAGCTCACAGAGAACCAATCAACAAATGGCGCAAGAGTGCAGATGATTCCAGCCAAGGGGGGAAATAATATCTAGTTCTTATTGGTAGCATCATAAGAAGTGATCGCTCGATGCAACCACAAAGTAAAATCAATTCCATTGAGTTTCATGCGAATGACTGATGAATTAAAAGTCATCGGTATCATTAGTAACCTGTTAAGAGTATCTCAAAATTTGCCTACGAACTACTCCTCAAAGCGTTGAAATCTGTATTCAAATCCTGAAATTGTTAATGAACGATAATGAACCTCCAAGATGGGAATTCCCCCAAATTATGACTAATGTGACTTTCTCCGAAGACGCTTCCTGAGCTTCTTGTACTTGTGCTTGTTCATCTTCTTCTTCCTTTTCTTCTTCACACTATCAGCCCACACAGTCCTCGCATCATCACCCTCAATATCATCGATCAGATCAAACCCAGCTGTGTGAACAGGGTTTAAGTAAGACCCAAAAGGGGAGCTTGGGTAAGAATATTGATAAACCTTGGTGGGTTTGTGGCTATTTATGATTGCATGGTTTAAGAGATATTCTGGGAAATTGTCGGGTTCAGATTTAATTGGCGGGTTAAGTTGCCACGGTCTAAGGGTTGTTCCGATGATTCTGAGAGATTGAGAAGAGGATGTGGAGGTTCTTTTGATGAAATTAAGGATTGGATTTGCCATCTTTGGTAATGTGGGGTTTTAGGATTTACAAAGGGACTTTGTGCGGCGCTTAGGAGAAAACCAGAGAACTCTGACAAAATCACCCCACGAGGCTCTTTCACTGTACCAAACCAAAGATGAAGTATCCAAAAGATCTACGATTCATAGGTAAACCGTTAAACGTCGTCGGCCGCTTAGGAACATTATTGCCGACAAAACACAACATTAAAAAAATGACCTCAGGAACATTATTGCCCCTAAAACACAACATAAAAAAATGCCCTCACGCAGGATCGAACTACGGACCTTCAGTGT
>JANSVA010000007.1:29840186-29885439 GCA_025504915.1 Erythroxylum reticulatum | reverse complement strand
TAGGAAAAAGGATTAGCTAAGCCTGACATGAATAGGTCTATATGAAATAGTTATGAGAAGTGCTACTGAAGAAAGATATGTGAGTATGTTAAGAAATATTTATATGATATGATATTGGTGTTATCCACATAGGAAGTGAAAAATTGTGAGTAATCCGAAATATATTAAAGGGACAAATAAGATAGTGTGATGTTTGAATAAGTCATGGAAGAATGGATTGAATCCGTTGACTAAGATCATTTGAAAGAAAATTATTGGAGTGATAAAGTTAAATGGAAAACATAGAAGCACAAGAGGAAGCATACCCCTGCCCTTAGATCAGGTAGCTAATAATTTCGAGGACGAAATTCTTTTAGGGGGAGAATTATTGGACTCAAAAAAAATTTCAATTATTATTGATTTATTTGTTTCATTATTATTAGAATTGAGTTATTAATTTGATGGGCATAAATAGAGATTTGAAATTAGATGGAAAGATTTAAATTAAGTTAGAGTTAATATAGTGTTTAAGAAGATTAAAGGAGTTTGGAGGCAAATGAAAGAAGGGGCAAAATGGGAAGACCAAAGGAAAGGAGGGTTATTTTTGGAAGGACAAGACCAAAATGTGGTCTTGTTTAAAAAGATGAAGAAAAAAACGTGAATTGGGAAAGAGGAAGAGAAATAACAAATCAAAGAGAGAAAAAAGAGAGATTTCGGTGGATGAGAGAAAAGAGGAGAGTTGAGCTAAGGTTTCTTCATTTCTTAGCTTTTGAGAGAGATTTTGAAGTGGTTCAAGAAGAGAAAAAGGTGGAGGAAGAGAAGAGATTCCATTTGAGCGAAAGATCTCTTCATTTGGTAAAGAATCAAGGGGATCAAAGAGGCAAGAGGAACAAGAGAAGAGTCATTTTGAGCAAGTCATTAAGCAAGGAAATCAAAGTGGGTTACATGTTTATAATAAAGTTATCAGCCATTAACGTTTTTACAATTCAAGAAAGTAAAATGATTTCAATTACTTCATAAATGTTGCTTTTAATGTTTTGAGTGATCTGAGAAATTGCTACACGTTGGTGCATGAATTTTGATTATAAAATGGAAAATGGTTTTGAAATATTCATGTTATGCCTTGAAACATGTCATGGCATTTTGTATGAATGAAAAGATGTGAAAGTATGAACATATGAGCAGATAATTTGAGCATTAATATGTGTTTTTGTTTAGGCAAGAGAGGAACCCATTTCGTTAGTGACGTGCACGTTAACTCATAGCCTTCTCCAAGCTGCCCGCTTGAGGCCACAAGATCTTGAGAAATCGGACTCATTTGTTAACAGTGTAAACTTTGGTTTCTCTGTTTCATTCCACGGAAATTTCTAGCCATTTGTTTGTGCATTGCATCATTGAACTGCCAAGTTTGTTGCATAACTTCAGTGTTCTATAGTGATGGTTAAATGTACTTTGCTATGTTGAGGTGAGGACATTTTTAACTATAAGTTTTGAGCAAAAAGATCATGAAATTGACTGAGAATTTGAGAATAAAGTGTTTTATAAATTCACTATGACTTTTATAAGGCAAGAAACATTTCAACGATTTTGCTTATTCTTTGTTATAAATATGTTACCCATGAGCTTTTAAGCTCACCCACCTTTTATCCCTTCTTCAGGTGATAGCTAAGAGACCAAGTGATCAAGACCATAAGGGCATTTCTCCAAATTTTCTTATTTGTAGTTTGAGTTGATTTTAGGAAAGCAAGAAGTTTGTTTCTTCACCTTTTGTAATCTGAGATTTTGAGACGATGATATAATGTGGTTTGAAATGTCATTAAAGATTTGTAAAAATTTATTCTTTTGATGTTAATGAAATGTGGATGGTGTATAGATGATGCGAGTTAAAATTAGATATACGTGAAGAAGTTATGATCTTGAATTGATGATTTTGGAGCATAAATCGTTAATATATATACATATATATATATATATAAATGTACGCATAAATGAAATGTTATAGGAAGGAAGATAGGATTATGACTGATTAGATATAGTTGAAGGTGATGAGACAAATTAGTTGAGATTTGAAAGTTTAATGATGTCAATTTGGTAGTTGAATGGTTAAGCTCAAGACATTCCAAGTTTTCAAAATGCAAAATTCCAAATCTTCCATAGGGAAAAATTTGTGTTCTTAGTTTAGGGGAAAATATGGATTAATCTAGGCTTAATTAGACAAAATTGTCTTCTAGAAAGTTGTAGATTATCTTTTTAGCTTTCCAACGGTATATAGTATGAAATTTTTGGATATTGAACTCAAAAGTTATGGTCCTTATAAGTGAAGATGCTCAAGAGTATAGGACGAATCGTTTAGTGATGACGTATCGTCTGGTGAGGATGTATCATCTGGTGAGGACATATCGTCTAGTGAAGATGCTTCATCTGGTGAGGACAGATCGTTTGGTGAAGACTCCTCGTCTAGCGATGACGCGTCATCTGGTGAGGACACATCGTCTGGTGAGGATGTATCATCTGGTAAGGATGAATCGTCAGGTGAGGATGTATCGTCTGGTGATGATGTGTCATCTGGTGAGGACATATTTTTTAGTGAGGATGCTTCGTCTGGTGAGGATGCATTGTTTGGTAACATCATATTATCTAGTTCACTGTTCATCTGATTCTATCATCTTGTCCCATTTTTTACCCTGTAGATGATCGATTTTGTCTTCTAGGTCATCATGAAAGTTAGAGATTTAAAGTCCTCTTTCAAACTAACTAAAAAACACCTTAATTCGATATCTCTAGGGAATGTTATGACAATTTTCCCAATTCGTCTGACCCTATCGTCTGGTCCAATACTAACCCCTTTAGATGACAAAATCTCACTTCAAAGTGCTTATAAAAGATGTAGTTATTGAAGTCTTCTTTCGAACCCTTTAAGTATGACCTTGATCTGATATCCCTAGAGCAAGCTATGCCTTTTTCCCGAAATAGGTTCAATATAGTTGAGGACAGAACCTTGTTTAATTTCCTAAGACTTAAAATTTCTGGATAGAAATTGTTATCTGACCTCTAAACAATGTGACCCTTGAGACAATAGATTCTTCACACATTATGCTATCTCTCCACACACAAAAATTGGCAGCATTCCGAATTGATTGGAAAAAGGTTTTGATTGAAGGAAAGAGAAGGAATCTGTTGGAATAGTATGAACTGGTGTTATTTTTACTGATCATGCTTCGGCATTTTGAATATATCTGGATCTTTAGGGTTCTTACTGAGATGATTTTCAATGTGGAGTAAACTAGAGACGTAAGTTTACATATGAAGAGGTCGAATTCTGATTTGGCCTCTAAAATGTTCAATAACTGGATGGAACTTGAATATATAATATTTTCTTCAGTATAAGAATGATTCGAAAAATAGGGCCCGACACTTTCAATATCAGAGAATAAAGATGAACTGAGGATGATGACTAATGAGGGTTAATTGGAATAAAGAAGTCAAATTGTGATGTTGGTGATGGGCCGCTGTGGGCAAGCCACCTTTGTGAGATGGTTCATTGGAATAACCCTACAAGGAAAACCACTCACGCTTTTCAACTTCGGAACGATAGTTAGGCTTTAGAAACGAGGGGCAACATCTTGTGGTATTAGAGCAAGAGTTGGTTTCCAAAATCGGTGCCCAATAGTTATTTTCCAGTATTTACAATTTACTGTCTACCCAAATCCAATCATCTTTTAAGTTCATTGTCAATTTCATTCAAGTAATTAGGATTAACTTGGTGGTGAGTATTTTAGTCTTTGTAGGAGACGACCTTGGAATACTCGACTTTTAGGTACTAGGAACAACTCTATGCACTTGCAGATTCTTTCGACCAAGTTTTTGGCACCGTTGTCAGAGAACTAATTTATATTTGTTGCCATTAATTCTAGTTATATTTTTTTATTCACCTTAAGTTTTCTTACATTAATTTATTTTGAACCCTTTCTCTTTTTTAATTTCAGGAGTTGTATGCACTTAAGGCATTCAAGAAATTTGAATAACACTCAGTTTATTAAGTTAAATCCTGAAATTGAACGGACTTGTAGAAGGAACAACGTCCAAAAAAGAAGAGAGATGGCAAACAATAATCAAAATTTGGATTTGTATGGGGAATAAGATATGGGGAATGAATGATTCCATAAAGGAAATCAAGGTAAATCGGTTGTTGTTAATCCTGCAATAAAGAGAATTAGAGATTATCAAATGCCATTTATTACTGGCAACCCCTCCTGCATTCAATTAAATGTGGCAGCAGGGAATTATGAGCTAAAGTAGATTCACCTATCTATGTTGCCACAATTTAATCAGATGCCGAGCGAAGATGCTTTATCCTTCATGAGAGATTTCTATGTGACATCAAACTCTTCCATTGCACGTATTGTCTGAAGATGAGTTAAGGATAAGGTGTATTCCTTATTGCATGAAGGGATTAGCAAGAAATTGGTTGTTGAGTTTGGAGGTAGATTCTATTGATACATGGGATAAGGTAATGGATACTTTCATGATGACTTGGTACCTAACCCACAAAACTCTCAAACTTAGGAAGATGATACATTGGTTCTTGCAGAAAGAAGGAGAAAATTTTCATGAAGCATGGGAATAATTTAATGATCTCTTTAACCAATGCCCTTACCATAGATTAGATACATACTCGTTGACAAAGTTCTTCTACTATGGTCTCACTGAGCACAATCAAACTTTGGTGGATTTGAAAGCTCATGGGAATATTGGTAATTTGAGTTCCCAAGATTTATGGAATATCTTCAAAAAGGTTGCGAAGAATTCACATTGTAAGGTGACTAGGAGTAAAGCTGCTGCTCTTAATAAAGTGGGTTCTAAACCCGACATGGCTTACCAAGTTGCCAAGATAAATAAGACTTTGAATATGTTGATGGACGACAACAAGTCTAGTAAGGATCCTTGCACTCTTTGTGGTAGATTTGGGCATACAGCATCTGGTTGTATGAACATTGAGGCAACATTAACAGAGGAAGAGGAGAACTAAGTAAACAATGGTAAATAAGGTCAGAGATTTGATCCTTTCTCAAACACTTACAATGAAGGTTGGAAGTTTCATTTGAACTTCCCATGGAAAAATCAAGGGGCTGTAAAACCAATAGGACCGCCTGGGTTCCAAGCACCACCAAAACAGCAATACTCACCTCCTTCATTGTCTTCACAATAACAATTCCCTTCTCTGTAGGACAAAAAGGTGGATCAAATTGAAGATATGTTTTCTCAAATTATGAGCAAGATGGATCGAAGTGCGCAAGATGGATCTCAAGCAATGAATAGAATGGAGCAAAACATTCAGTCCAACTAAGCTACCATCAGAAATTTAGAGGCACAAATCAGTCAACTGGCAAAAGCGGTAAGTGAAAGATGTAAGGGGAAGCTGCCTAGCAATACTTAAATGAATCTAAAACAAGATTGTATGACAGTTATTTTAAGTAGTGGTAAGGTGGTGGAAGGTGTAGTGCCTAAAGAGAAGGAAGTTAAGGAAAATGAAGCCAATGATGCTGAAAGTGAGAAATTAGGGGAGAGTGAAGAGCCAAAAGATACCACACCAGCGAAAGAGTCTTCACCACTCTCAGAATTTTCCTTTGTACCACCCATACCATACCATCAAAGGGTCAAGAAGAAGCATGATGATTCCAAATTTCAAAAATTCCTTGACCTTTTCAAAAAAATCCAAATTAACATTCCCTTTTCTGAAGCTCTTGCTGAAATTCCTGCTTACACCAAGTTCTTGAAGAAAATCATCTCCTACAAAAAGAAACTTGATAATTTTGCTACGGTAGCCTTAACTAAGGAGTGGAGTTCTATTTTATAAATTAAACTACCCCCTAAGTTTAAGGATCTAGGGAGTTTCACTATTCCTTGTCACTTTGGTGAATCTAATGTTTTTCAACGCTTTTGTGACCTAAGAGCAAGCATTAATTTTATTCCCTTGTTTCTCTATAATAGGATGGGAATTAGTGAGCTCAAACTAAAAATTTCATTGCAACATGCTGATAGATCAATTTGATATCCTATTGGTATAGTTGAGGACTTATTGGTGAAAGTTGGTAAGCTTATAATTCTAGTTGATTTTGTTATGCTTGAGATGGATTTTGACACGCCAGTTCCTATAATTTTAGGAAGACTATTCTTAGCCACTAGTGGAGCACTGATTGATGTTCCTGATGGTAAACTAACCTTGAGATTCGATGATGAGGAAGAGGTGTTTAACATTTTCAAGGTTTTAAGGGGTTCCTCTTTCGATGAAGTCACCTATAGGATAGATGTAATTGATTCTCTTACATTTGATTCTATTCCTAAATTATTGTGTGATGATGCCTTAGAAACATGCCTAACTTCAGGAATAGATGAGAATGAATTAGATGATGAGCTAGTGGACTATGCATATAGGTTACAAGGTATTGGTTCTAGGTATAGACCCCATGTTGAAGAATTGGCCCTCCGAAACCTAAATTGTTGCCCTCCATATTCAGCCCACTGAAAACTGAATTAAAAACAACTTTCAATTCATTCAAGATATACATTCTTGGGATAATCAAATACATATCTAGTTATCATTTCTTCCTCTTTGGATTCCTCTCAAGAAGAGAAATTATTAAGTATTGCTGACATAAAGAGAATTAGGCCTTCTATTTGTGTTCACAAGATTCTAATGGAAGAAAACCACAAACCCGATGTGGAAAATCAGAGGAGGCTTAACCCTAACATGAAGGAAGTTGTGTGATTTGAGGTGCTTAAATTACTTGATGCAGGAATTATCTATCTTATTCTGATAGTTCTTGGATATGTCCTGTGCAGGTGGTGCCAAAGAAAGGTGGCATAACTGTCATTTCTAATGATAGTAGTGAGTCAATTTCCGCTAGGGTTGTGATAGGATGGAGGGTCTGTATAGATTATACAAAATTAAATGCAGCAACTAGGAAAGATCACTTCCCTCTTCCCTTTATTGATCAAATGTTGGAAAGATTAGTGAGGCATGATTATTATTTCTTTTTAGATGGTTATTCAGGTTATAACCAAATTCTAATAGCCCTGGAGGATTAGGAGAAAACCACCTTCACTTGTCCCTATAGTACATTTGCGTATCATAGGATGCCCTTCAGTTTGTGCAATGCTCCTTCCACTTTCCAACGTTGCATGATGTCCATATTCTCTGACAGGGTGGAGAATATAATTGAGATATTTATGGATGATTTTTCTATTTTTGATTTTTCTTTTGATGCATGTCTATTCAATCTAGAACAGGTTCTCCAAAGGTGTGAAGAAACCAATCTTATGCTAAATTAGGAAAAGTGTCATTTTATGGTACAAGAAGGGATCGTCCTAGGTCACAAAATCTCTAAAACGGAATAGAGGTGGATCCAATGAAAATTGAAGTCATCAATAAGTTGCCACCTCCTAATTTGGTTAGAGTAATAAGGAGTTTCTTGAACATACCGAGTTCTATCATAGATTTATTAAAGATTTTTCCAAGATCTCAAAACCATTATATGCTTTATTGCAAAAGGAAGTTCCTTATGAATTTACTGATCAGTGTCTTGATGCTTTCAACAGGTTAAAGGAGGAACTTACCTCAACTCCTATAATGGTCGCACAAATTGGAATCTCCCTTTAAAACTGAAGTGTGATGCTAGTGATTATGCACTTGGAGTCGTCTTAGGATAAAAGCAGGACAAGAAATTACATATCATTTATTACGCTAACAAAGTTCTTAATTATGCTACTGCAAAAAAAGAATTGCTAGCAGTAGTCTTTTCATTAGATAAAGTTAGATCTTACCTTGTTGGGTCCCAAGTCATTGTGTACACTGACCATTCCACCTTGAAACATCTTCTTACAAAGAAAGATGCAAAACCAAGGTTAATCAGATGGATTTTACTCTTAAAAGAATTTGATTTGAAAATTAGAGATAAGAAGGGATCTGAAAACTCAGTGACAAATCATCTCTCACAACTTAAGCAGGGTGACAAGCTGGAAGCCGAACCAATTAATGATACCTTTCCTGATAAGAATATATGGTCTGTTAAGGAAAATGTTCCTCGGTTTGTTGATCATGTTAATTTTTTGGTGTCTGACATTATCCCTAGTGATTATTCATACCATAAGAGAAGGAAATTCTTATCTGAAGTAAGGAATTACTTTTAGGAAGCCCGTTGCTCTTTAGAAGGTATGTTAATGGGGTAATTAGAAGACATATAACTGATGAAGAAATGCGATTAGTACTGCATCATTTCCATGCTTCTCTATATGGAGGACATCATGGAGCTAACTAAACGGCAGCAAAGGTTTTACAATTCAGGTTTTATTCACCTACTCTTTTTAAGGATGCTTGAACTTTTTTCATGACTTGTAATAAGTGTCAAAGAACAGGGAACATTGCTAGAAAACACAAGATGCCTCAGTCAGGGATTCTAGAGGTGGAACTATTTGAAGTATAGGGTCTGGACTTCATGGGATAGTTGCCAATATCCTTCGGGGATGAATACATCTTTGTGGCGGTTAATTATGTATCCAAATGGTGGAAGCCACAGTTTTGTCAAACAATACTGGAGCTAGTGTTGTCAAATTTGTCAAGAATCACATATTCTTAAGGTTTGGTACTCCAAGATCTATAATCAGTGAAAATGGGGTACATTTTCAGAATCATCAATTCAAATCTCTATTGGCAAAATATGGGTGTCATTTTAAGTTTGGAACCACCTACCACCCCCAAACTAGTGGGGAAAGATGTTAATACCTCAAGAACATCTTTCTCCAATGGTTATCATTGAAGAAAGATGTTAATACCTCAAGAAAGGATTAGGCATTGAAGCTTGATGACGCTCTTTGGGCATACAGGATAGCATACAAGACTCCTTTGTGGATGTCTCCTCAGAGATTAGTTTTTAGGAAATCTAGCCATCTTCTAGTTGAAATTGAGCACAAGGCATTATGGGCAATTCAGAAGTTGAACTATGATCTTAAGGAAGCTAGACAAAGGAGACTAATGTAGTTGAATGAGTTAGATGAATTTCTCATAGATGCTTTTGATAATGCTCAAATATACAAGGAGAGAACTAAAGCCTTCCACGACAAGCATGTTCTTTGATGAGAATTTAAACCTAGTCAAAAGGTTTTGTTATTTAACTCTCATTTTATATTGTTTCTAAGGAAATTGTGATCAAGATGGTCGAGACCTTTCATGGTGATAAAAGTATACCCTCATGGATCTGTGGAGATTAGAAGGGATGATCAAAAGCTTTTTTTGTCAATGGACAACAACTTAAGGACTACTTGGAGGGAGAAATGGTTGGATGTATTTCCACCATCATATTTAAAAATTGACATCATGATGGATGAGTCCAGTTAAGGACATTAAATTTAGCCCTTATTGGGAGGTAACCCGATATTTCTAACCTTTTGTTATTTTAAAATTTTTCATTTTTGTCACATCTTCTTATTCTAGTTTTTTGTGTGTGTATAGGGATAATGTTTGTGAGACATCATAATGAAATATACCAATAACATGAAGAATAGCGAGATCACGACTCTTCTACCCTAGAGGTAAGACCCAAGTAAAGTGTGAAGGAGGTAAGTGGCAATGTCTCTTTGTTTTATTTTAATGTTTGTTCACTTTTAGCACTCATACATCATGCATGTAGTCCTATGATATCATTGAATGGTTAGAAAGAGCAAAAGAAGAGTGGACAATGTGAGAAAGGCTTAAAAAAGGCTAAGAAGATCCATTTAATAGACATGAAGTCCATTTAATGGACTACAGACTCAACACAGTGCAGACAGACCCGTAAAGGTTTGTTAAACGAACATAATGTCTGCCTAACGGACCTACAGCTTCAAAACAGCCAAAGAAATCTGTAAAGGTCTATTTATCAGGCATCATGTCCGCTTAATGGAAATGCATATTCCAAATAACCACAGAGACCTGTAAAGGTCCGTTTATAGACATCATGTCCACTTAACAGACATTGCATACATTTAGATTTAAAACACCTTTTCTCTTTTCTTTTCCTACACTTTCTCTGTACCTCATCACTGGGCTCTAGTCTTCGCTACGTTTTCTCCTACCTTCGTGCATACTAACCAAGATTAAGCCTAAAGTTTTTCATTCTTTTTTTCATTCTTCTCCCTTTCTCTGCCTCCACAAACCTCATCCCCATAACACTCCATTCCAACCAAACCCTTATCTGTCAAGCTATCTATCTCTCTGTGTTGCCAAGATAATAATTCATAGTTGATGATTTCGAGGGAGTTTCTTGAGGTTGGGGGCGAAGTATATGTAATTTCTATTTCAATACATTTTAGGTAAGTGTTCTACACATTGTCATATTGTGAGTTGATGCTTGAAAGTTATACGATAATGGTTGCTATTGATTTTGGGCGAGATTGTGTTGCAATTTTGGGCTGAGATTAAAGATAAATTTCAGATTTTGTTATTGATTTTGGGCTGATTTATATTAAAGTGTGGGTTGAGATTGAATTGAGTTCAGAAGGGGTTTTTGAATTTGAAGAGCTAGTTGGTATATTGAAGTGTTGGGTTAATTGAATGTGAATTTCAAATTGTGTACTGAATTTGAAGGGGCTAGTTTATATTGAAGTGTTGGGTTGATTGAACTGAATTTTAGGTTTTGTTATTGAATTTGGAAAAAAAAAATTGGTGTGTGTTTTGAAGTTGTGAGGATGAGATTGAAGCTAAGATTCTAGGGTGTGATTGGGTTTGAAAGAAAATTGTTGCTTAGTTGTTGGGGGTTGAGATCCATTTGTTTAAAATTATCACGGGTTATCAGGCTACCACAAGATGTCACGGTTTAAGCAATTTGCAAGGAAGAACAGCGACCAATCCTCTCGATCAGTTAGGGGGAAAATCTAGTCGGAGAAGCAGAGGAACCTGTTTCTGAGCAACTCATATTCATCAATGCACAATGCGAAGATTGGTACAACAAGATAAGAAATAACAAGTTTATGATTGAAGTCTCAGTGGTGGAGAATTTTAATGAAGTCTGCCACGTAAGGGCGAATTTAGACAAGTTTCATTGGAGAAAATTGTTGACCCTCAAGGGTGCATATTACTCAGAGGTAGTCAAACAATTCTATGCTAACCTCAGTGTAGAAGTCGAAAAAAACCACCCATGCTTACTTCATGAGTCAATGGGGAAGCGGTGGTTATAACCAAAGAGCTTATTTGTAGACATTTAAAGCTGCCAATGGGAGGCAATGTCCCATCATTTGACAAGCGGGTCAAGTGTTCAAGTGATAGTACATTAGATAAGGACGATGCTATCGATCAGCTTAGGATTAGAGCTACTTGGCAACCTACAAATAAGTAGTTCTTTATGCATTGCAAATAGCTTGACATCAGCCTAAGGTTGGTAGCTTTCTTGCTGTCGCATAATATAATGCTCAAGCCCAGTGATTCTGAATACCTCCGAAATGAAGACTTTTACATTCTGGATAAGATGTTCTTTTATGATGACCAATTTTAAGGCATTACTGCTGCCAAGATGACGTGACCT
The DNA here is from genome assembly GCA_025504915.1 of Erythroxylum reticulatum. NCBI lineage: Eukaryota > Viridiplantae > Streptophyta > Magnoliopsida > Malpighiales > Erythroxylaceae > Erythroxylum > Erythroxylum reticulatum. Next base: position 29,873,905 of record JANSVA010000007.1, on the reverse strand, counting down.
CTTTATGGCAAATGGTACACCACAAATTCAAGACGAAGACATTTGTATTTCCAGTATTATTAAGCCAACTATGTGAGCATCTGAAGGTCCTCAAAAGAGATGAAGTAGTGGCTTATACTACTAAGTTAGATGTAATCAATGCCACCAAAATGAGGGAATTCAAATACACAAAAAATGGTCCTAATTGGTGGGTCAATCCATATTGAGAAAGGCACTATCTGGCTACCCTTACTACACAATAATAAAGAGCCCATCCAGCTTCAAGGGATACTCAAATTCTAATTTAGATGCAAGCAGACATTAGAGATCTTCGAGCAGAAGTGGACAATCTCGCTTCTTCGCAAGCCAGAATAGAAGAGATGTTAAGGGCTTTCATAGAGCAACAACAACCTCTTTAAGGACCATGATATCATCGGGCCATAAGATTACATTAAACTCTTATGCATGTAGTTGTGCAACTTACTTTTAATCTCACCCTCGTTTCGACTTTATGTTGGAAATTGTAAGAATAACTTCAATATGATTTTGCTATATCTCCATAATTTGCATATTTTGATGGGAGACATGAACAGTGGGTACAGAATTTAGGCAATCGACTATTTCAGGGGATTTCTTTACCTTTACTCTGCCTTCCGTTAATTGCATTACTTTTTCTTTATCTTTCCTAATATTAAGGACAATGTGGATTTAAAGTGTAGGGGAGGATAAATTGATGGTCATGCATAAATTATTTGGCATTAAATCATCTTACAGTTTTCAATATAGAATTATATAAAAAAAATTTAGGCAGTTTTGCATAAACTAATTGTACATATTCTCATCGGGTATGTTTGTATATTTATACATCTTTCACTATCTAATTGTCATTATAATACAATGTAATGAGTTAATTGCATTATGGATAAGATTGATCTTAAATAAGATGCATAATATGATTAAATGGATTACATACCTTGTCACAATAGGATGATATAATGTTAAATTGATTGAATAAGCAAGCTATTGAATGAGCAAACATCACCAAGTGAGCTATTTGGAGCCTAAAGGATTGCACTCAATCCTACTTTTCTTATGAGCGATATAATTTTCTCTTCTATGTATGTTTACTTTTAGAACTTGCATTGCATCTCTTTGAGGTTACATAATCATGTTATGGTATGTTTGTGAAAGTGATAAAAGGCACTAGGATTAAGCTTGAGACAAATAGCTAACCCTTTTTATACATTAATCCCCTACTGAACCCTTTGTGCCTAATGATTGTATTTGAGTCTTTTTCTTTGTAAACTTATTCCAAAGAACCTTGAACCAAGAAAAACGAACTCACCCTTGTTCAATGGTTAGAAAAGCTATTAATGTTGTACATTTAATATTTTTATTAATAGGCATACAAAGGAAAAAGTGTAGGGGTGTTTTTATGGTAATTGAAGAAACATGATGTCAAAAAAAAAGAAAGAAAAAGAAAAAGAAAAAGAAAAGGTGATAATAATAAATAAAACGTGTTCATTTCAGATTTCAAGGTGAAAGAATGATGGAAATTGTGACAATAGAGTTGGTGGAGTTTCATAAACATTATGATTATAGGGCACTTTTTTAGTAGAGATTGCCAAAAATGATTGTAAGATTTGTGATTTCTTCTCTGCTAATTGTTGAATATTTGAATTCCTATCCTTTCTTTCATAGCCTACTTTACCCCTTGTCCCTATTACAACCAAAGGAATAAAGACCTTTTTTATTCATGAATATGTCATAGATGGGAGTAATGGAGAAGTAGATAAAATGCAAGCTTATTGTAAGAGACTTGCATGAGAAGACGATTAAGAGTAACCCTTAAACACTTATATGTGAAAGTGAATGATTTATGAGAGACTTCATTCATGGCGTGTGATTTTGATTAATTGAAGCATTATGAGGTTTTATTGTTGCTTAGTTGTGATCTAATTTATGAAGTATTATGTGACTTTGTATCTATGTTTCAATTCCTACCTATAATGCTTTCGACTTATTGGATTGAGCTATGATGATGATTAGGTGTGAAATGATGGAAAAGAAATGTTTATGGGTACCATTCGTCTTAAGTAAACCCTCAGGAGACTATAACTCCTCCATTATGGACACGTAGTGGTTTAAAGGCTTATGGCATATGCTAAATGTCACCGTACACCTACGAAAGTGGTATTAATAACTTGGTAAAGGATCTAGTAGTTAGTTTTTTTTTTGTTTTGCTTGGGAACAAGCAATAGTTTAAATGTAGGAGAATTTGATAAATCAAATTATTCTTATATGATTTTGGGATGAATTGGAACCAATTTGACGTATCTCTATGAATTTGAAGCTTTATTTGGTTAGTTCTCACACATTTCAACTTTATTACTTAATAGGTACAAATGGATAGATTTTTTAAGTAAAAGACATAACTTTTACTATGGAAGTCGGATTAAGATCATTCAAGGATGCTTTTGAAGAGGACTCTGAGTTCTACAACTTCCATAAATACTCCGAGGAAAGATTCTGTCGACTGAAGGGTCAAAAGTGCACATTTTGTAAATGACCAATCTATGTCCGTTTAAAGGGCATTGGCTGGCCATCTTCACTCCCAAACCTAAGAAGGTCTGTTAAATGGACATAATGTCCGTCTAAAGGACTTTGTCGGCCCAAAGACGATCTACCTTCCCCTATTTACCAAAAACTAGGTTTCTTTAAACTCAAGATACTATAAATACTCATTTTTAAGACCTAATGAGGGGGCTGGACAATGAAAATGAGGCAGCAACATAAGGAGGCACTGAAAAAGAGGAAAAGAAGAAGTTTTAGAGGATTAATCCAAGCATTGTAAGCAATCTTGTTTTGTGTTCTCTCAACCTTCTCTCTTTACTCTTTCTTGAATGTTAAGCATCTTTATATGTATGGTTTCTGTTATCATGTTCTAGAAGTAAACCTCACATAGGGTAAGGGATGTAGCCTATTTAGGAGATTGATTTTTATTTTATGGATTGATTGGTGTTGAATGAAAGTCTTTAGGTTAAAGTCTTTAGGTTATGTTTATCTCTCTTGCATTTCACCATCATCTCTATGCTTGATCACGATAGGTGCAATCTTAGGAATCATATGATCAACTGATAGGTGACTAGGAAGATAAACACTTTAGATTTAGAGATAGGAATATCCTAAGCTAGTGTGATAACTTATGGTTGATTGTTCTTCATGAATTTGTCTAGTTAGGTTGCACATTAAGATATGATAATAAACTAGTTAGATATTCTTATATGTCTTGAGAGAGAATATGAGTAAAGTTTTGCAATTGTTATTATAACTTGCCATTCAATCAATTTCATAATTTATTAATCAATCTCTTGAGTTGGTAAACACCAAAACCCTAAGTTTAAATCATCAAATTATCTTTGTTTGTTATTTTCCAGTATTTACAATTTACTATCTACCCAAATCCAATCATCTTTTAAGTTCATTTTCAATTTCGTTCAAGTAATTAGGATTAATTCGATGGCGAGTATTTTAGTCCTTATGGGAGATGACCTTGGAATACTCGATTTGTAGGTACTAGGAACGACTCTATGCACTTGCAGATTCTTTCGACCAGCTATAGCCATTCTCCTACTATAGTGGAGGTTTAACTGATTGAGTATCAGTTGCTCTCTTGTGATGGCAATTAGTGAGATCTAATAGAGAGCTTATCGAAGTAGATTTGTCCTTAAACCTTCTACTATTCCTTTCTTTCCAGATAACATGAAAACAAGTAGCCATAAAGAGTAGAGCAATAGCCTTATCAAATTTTAAGTAGTTCAAGTTAGGAATTTCCTTCATGATCTTTGTGAGTCTGTTATAGTTGAGATCAGGGGCACCTAGCCTGGAGATTTTTGCCCATATTCCTCTAGAGAAATTACATCCAAAGAAGAGGTGATCCCTGGTTTCATACTCTAGGTTGCATATAATACATAACTTAGAGGATGATAGGAATTTCAACCTATCCAAGGTAGTTAGCCTATCCCGCATTACTAGCTAGAGCTGAAAGCCATCATTAGGTCTAAAAACCTTATTCCAAATCCCCTTATCCCATCCTACATGGATTATAGATCTTTCCCTCAATTTTTTGACTTCTTTAACCATAATCCCTCAAACAGGGATACCTTTCCACAAGTAAGTATCTCCCGCCCATGACTTGTGAATAAAGAAATATTCAAAAGTAATTTCTCATCTAAGGAGACAGTCCAGTTCTCATTTCTTATTACTTCTTTGAGCCTAATGTCCTTTGGGAATCTATTCAATAGAGTGTTTGCCATCTAGTTTTGTATTAAAGGACCATTCCTTGTCCAGTTGTCATAGTAGAAGAAGATTTTGTCTCTTATCCCTATCTAACATGTAATATGCAGATATATCTCCTCCCTCATTTTAAGAAGTTGGTTAAAGAACCAGGTGTTGTTGACTTTGGGTCTAGAGCCCAAATACTCCTTCCTTTTAGTAAGTAGGAATGAATCCACTTAATCCACATTAATTGTTTATCAATCAGGATTCTCCAAATTCTCTCAGATATGAGAATTTTGTTTTTAGTAGAGATGGACTCTAGTCCTAATCCCCCTTCATCTTTCAGTTGACGAATTGTCTTCCAATTTACCTTGACTATTCCTCTCTCTCCATTCATTTTACCCATAGAAACTGCTTCATCAGTTTTTCTACTGTTTTGATAAGATCTTTTGAAAGGAATATGTAAGAACAGTAATAGGTACTCGTAGACATAATAACCGACTTAGTAGTTGAAGTTTCCCTCCATAGGATAGTGACCTATTAGTCCATGGTCCCAATTTCTTCTGGATTTTTTCTATTAAAGGAACACATTCACATAATCTTAGCCTCTTGATGAAATGGGAATCCCCAAATAGAGAATAAGGGGAGCTTTAATTTCCATCCCAATAGCTTGAGCTAAAGTATTTGAGCTATGAGAAACACTTTTGGAGAGTATGATAAAGCTCTTGCAGTGATTGATATTTAACCCCAACATTTCCATAAACAACTTTAGAGTTTCCAAAAGAAGGTTGACTGAATGTAAATTTGCTCTGCTTAGAAGAATAAGTCATTTGCAAAATACAAACTAGTTAACGAAACTTCCTTACGCTTGAAGTGGAATCTGAATTTAGGATCATTAGAAGTTTTATCCTTCAGTAGTTGAGTAAGGACTTTCATCAAACTAGGAATAGGTAGGGAGATAGGGGATCCCCTTGCCTAATTTATTTATTTCCTTTAAACACTTATGTGGGACTCCCATTAATCCATATCCCATAGGAAACAGTAGTAATGCATTGTTGAATCCACCTAATAAAAGTTAAGGAAAAATTCATTATCTTCAAGGTTTTTAGTAGAAATTCCCAATTCACACTGTCAAAAGCTTTCTGTAAATTCACTTTTATAATGCAATTGTGAAGGTTTCATCTATAGTTATACCTTTTTAACAACTCCTGAATGATAAGAATGTTGTCCCCAATATCTCTGCTCCTCATATCCACTACTTATAAAATTACTCTCAATTTGTTGTGTAAATATCGTTAAAGATTGAACATGTGTAAAACTATAATTGTTGCAATAAATCAATCTTATAAACCATTTAAGAAAAACAATAAAAAAAGATTAAGTTTTACAATAAAGTATAAATTATAATTCATATTTTATTGTATTTTATGGTCTAATTTTTATAAAATTTAAAATAATTTTTTCTTTCAAGAAATGAACAAAAATTTTATACTCATTTTACCGCACGAAATCAAATTTTGTCCCAATTTCCCAATATTATGTTCAGAAGGCTTTAACATTCAACACTCAAATTATGGATTGTTTGTGTTAATTAACCAAAAAGCAAAGAAACGAACAAGATGAAAGTCACTCAAAAGGGTTAGAGAAACTAATCTGAGATAAGATGAAAGGCACTTCATCAAATGCGCTGTCTGGATCATGCTCACAAACTAGACGGCTGTCAAAGCTCTTAGCTCGGTTAATACTCTTCGTTTCACTCACTTACGATGTCTACAGTCTTGAGCTCATCTCTTCCTCACGCGGCTGCGACACTGAGCAGCTCGCGACCCACCGTCAGCTTTCAGATGAACAATTGGGATGGACCGGAGAGAAGACGGGGTTTGGTTTATATATGTCAATTAATATAGTAAATAACGGCAATGAATATAATCATTAAAATTATGATATTTAATTAAGATGAAAGAATGATTATCATTGATGATGGTTGGCTTATTAAAAATGTTGAAATATAAAAATTTGTTAAATTTTTTTAATATCAAAATTTTAATATATTTTAATTGATTATTTTTAATTTATGGACCCTATTTATAATGACATAATGTTTAGAATTAAGTATATTACGATTTTTCCTTTACAACAGTTCTTGAAGAAAAAAAATATTTTAGTATTTTCTTATATCAACATATCAATAGTCATATAACATCCTCAAAATATAATTTAATCATCTAAAATAATATATAATTTATCGACACAATCATAATATCCAACATTTTATTGCTATAGTAAAATTAAGTAATATAGTTTAATACAATTTATATTCCTCTTATGATGCAAATGATGTTATAGTTTAATTAATTAATGAACAATATTTTAATTAATTACAATATAATTAACTAATTATTTAATTAAATTTTAATTAATTACATCTTAATTAGATTTTAATTAATTAATTAAATTTTATCTTGATTAGTTACTAATTAATTAATTAGAAATTAATTAATTAATTAGATTTTATCTTAATTAATTAATTAATTAATTATGTTTTACATTTTAATTATATAGATTTTAATTAAATATATTTCACATTAATTTCATTTTAATTAATTATATTTAATTAAAAAGTATTAATGCCGATAGAAATCAAAATCATTCCTCCTATATATGAAAAGTATAGATTATTACTAACCACCTATTACTATTCATTCATTTCCTATTCATTTATTCTCGTCGTACCCCTTAATCAAAGACTCTTGTATTACTAACAGGTGCAGTCCGAAACTTTCTAATACAGTCCGATTTTTTATTCCGGTACAACATACTGAGTTTTGGTACTATTTTTACTTTTAAGCCGGTACGACGCCAGCGACCCGATGATCGTTGCATTGATTTGCATGAAAATCTACAGCAAGCCCAAGGGTAATTTAGCATATCTTACAGCGTGCGAAGATCCGCCTGCAATTTTGAGACAGCAAGCCTTTCCAGGCCCAAAACAACAATAAATTCATTCGTAATTGCAGCAGTTGATGTTCGTTTAATCATACAAATGTCTTATTGTAAGGATGCATGAAAAGGCCGGGAAACATTCTTTAACAGCTATAATCAATGGGACCATTTTATGATTGATGACATGCTTAATCCAGTCGCATGCCAGGGTTAAATCCATTCACTGACATTCCGCCATCAACAGATATAACTTGTCCAGTGATGTAAGAAGCAGCAGGTAGGCAAAGGTATGCAACCGTGGATGAAACTTCTTCAGGTTCTCCTACACGCTGTAGAGGGGTTTGAGCCATAAACTTCCCCAAGAACTCTTTATCATCAATGAACTGCGGAAAGGATTGCAAGCAGCAGACAAACAAAGAAAAGCAATCAAACATTGATTAAATTTCACAGGAAATATTTCTTAATTGCTAAATGTAAAATGGGGGAGACTATCAGGAACATAAAATGTAGTTGTCTGATAGTGCCAGTTTTGGTAGAGAACGATGACAAGCTTCTTTCATATGATAAAGGAAGGTGATATGCAATCGTTACAATGAAGACACAAATAAGTAGACATGAATGGAAAATTCTACTATTGTGCACATGCAAGAAATATTTGCTCAAATCATTATGGAATAAACAGATGCTAACATCTAGAAACACGAGTACGCAAACAAACAAGCAGAAAATGGAAAGGGTGTGGGTTCAATGGCAGGTGCGAGGAAAGTTTTGAAATTGGCAGGAAAAGAGATATTACATGTTCCACAAGCGACGTTCTGATGTACCAAGGTGCAACACTATTCACCCTGATATTGTCTTTTGCCCACTCACATGCTAGATTTTTTGCAAGTTGGTTAATTGCAGCTGAGAGAAACAAATTTTGATAAATAATAATTTTAAGCTTAAACTGGCAAGTAGTCAGTGCATAAATGATATGTATCTAAACAAACAAAATACTAAAATAGAATGTAACTCACCTTTACTAGCTCCATAAATCGATCCACTACCAATGTGCAAAAGACCCGCAACAGAGGAAATGAACACAACACTTCCAACTCCAGATGCTTTTAGAAGAGGATGTGCTAGTTTGCACATATGGTAGGCGGATTCAAAGTTTGTCGCCATGAGTTTTGAATATTCTTCATCAGTGTACTCGGTGGTTGGTTTTCTGATATTTGTACCAACATTGTTCACCTAGACAAAAGAATTGAAGATTGAATCTCAAGTATCTGAACAGACTCATAAGTTAACTGACAAAATTTCTAATGATTAACTAGTTATAATTTCCACGTTAACCAAGTCCTCTTCCATCTAGCGACTAAATTTTAAATGTGAAACGCAAAAGTCAACATTCATAAGTGACCAGAGCCTGTGACGTGAGCAAGTTTAAACAGAGCATGGAAAAGAATATAGACTAGACAACCAGCACACAAGTGATCTACGCTAATCAGTATTAACTTCAAATTGCACGATGCTAGTCGTTTTTTTCTTTCAGCAAAGTTTAGTGAAGAGTAAACAAAATGATGACAAGTACTGAGTGTGTAAACCAACTACGAAATCAACAGTACGACTGTGAATAATGAAATTACGTAAAGCACCCTCCTGTTACTTCTTCTCGACATATTACCCTTGATTTATACATACAAGAATGTTGAGTTTGCCACTGAAAACAGAATCTACTTCCTCTATCAACTTCACTCTCTGGGTCAGAGACGATGCATCACAGACCGACCCAGTGACAGTAAAACCTTTAGCCTCCCAATCTTGCAAGCACTTATTAAGCTCCAATTCATTCCTGGAACACGTGTGCACTCTCGCTCCTAGCCCAGCTAGTTCTTCAACTGTGGCATTCCTAATTAATGAAACAATTGGAAATTATGGAGGTCATAAACATCAAAAATCGAGTCTTTCCAGCATCAAACATTCAAAAGTCCCAGACCCATAAACTTCTACCAAAACATTTTTCAGAGGAATCAAATTTGAAACGGCAGTAATGAGATCTAGGAAAAAAAAAAAAAACCCGATTCCGCGAGTGCCACCAGTGATAAGGGCAGTCATTCCTTGAAGTGACCATCTTGAGCCTTTGAGACGGGTCTCTGACTTTGCCATCGTCAACTCTTCTTTGCGCTTTGTTGGTTCCCTCTTGTTGGATTTATTTTCTGTCTTGTCTCGCTACTTAAAAGCTGAGAAACGAAGAAGAGTCTCAGGGATTGCAATTTGGCATCCAATCACCGAAATATCGATTCCGTATAATTTTTTTCTGTTATTTGTTATTATCGCAGACTAAAAAGTAAAAATCTCTCTTTATTCAACCAGTGTCTAAAACATCCAACAAGATATACAAGTAAGCAGTCAAAAAGGGTCTCTTTCTTAACAAACATTTTTTATCTTGTTGAAACCTAAAATTGCTTTTAAATACAAAAAATACCGGGATGGTTAGGAAGAATACCCTGATTGGTTGAATTTTTAGTTAATAAATAAGCATTTTTTATCATAAATTTTAGTAAAAATAAATATTTAACTGTAAAATAAAAAAGTATTTTTAGTAGATATAACTTTTTTTATAACTAAAATATAAACTTTTAACAAGTTCAAATTTGAAGCTTCTCAAAAAATATTTTTTTTATTTAAATTTTTCATAACAATTAATAAGCTTATTTTTTAGTCTCTTTTATCTTTATATTTTACACATAATTTTTATAATACCCATAAACACATCTTCACGTTTATTTTGAGATTTATATAATATTATTTGACTTTTTATGTGTTTTAATATTTATTTTTTATATTAATTTTACTTATGTTATAATACATATAAAAGATTTGATTAAATATATTTTTATTTATATTTTATATGGTTTAAAATTATATAATAATTAATATATTGTGCGTTACATATTGTTTAATATATTTTAAATAATATTTATATGTTGAAATAATTTTTATTACAAAATAAAGTATAGTTAAAATTTAAAATATTTTTTATTTTTTTGTTGTCAAACAGGTTATTGTATAAAACTCTTTTAAAAAAACTCTTTTTTAAATGACAGTTAAATAGTCAGTTATTTCTTATAAAAGTTTTTCTTAAAAAAACTTAACCGATATAAGCTTATCCAAGTATACATCGATGATAAATTACCCAAAACTCATTTTAATAAAGGATATTTATGAATGAATATTGTATAAAATAAAATGAATCAACGAAGTTTTATAAATATATTTCACCTTTTAACTCTTTTAGTAATGTTGTAATGGACTGATTATATCCCACTGTGGTGGGAAAATGATACGTTGACTGTGAAACAAGAACTAGGTAGCTGAGGAAAACAAAATTGGAAACAGAACAGCTTTAAACTCTTAAATTTATGACTGAAAACTGCTAGAATAGAAGTTAACTTAGGTCCTACGAGTAAAAGAATGAAAACAATTCTCGAAGATGGTATGCTAATTCATAGTTTGTTGCGATGAGTTCTGGAAATTCTTCTTCAGATTGCTCAATGCTTGGCTTCATCGTATTTGTCCCACATGACATGATTTATCTAACAACATTTCGCACAAGTATAGACAAAAGGAGAACCAGCTATTCGTAAGCTCATTACACATTGAAAAACTAATCTACTTTTTTCATCAGCTGCACTCTCTGTTTGCGACGCATCACAAGCCAAACCATAGACTCGTAATCTAACAAACAATTTGTTTCGCATTCACCTCCGTTTCCTGAGCATAACGGCACCATTGTCTCTAAACTATTTGTCAAGTCTTCTCTTTATCGATGCCATTGCCGCCGCTTGGTTTCTGCTTACATTTGGGAGTTTAAAGACAAAATATTTCATTTAGTACTATAGTTTTGCAAGAAAACAAAAGTTTACTCTCTGAACTTGAGAGGTTGCACCGCACTCGACTTGAATGCCAATTATAGATTTATGAGCACTAAATAAAACTTGCACAAACTTTAACATAATCACATGCATATCCGGAAACGTTTATATATGTGTTGCCTATTTAATGATGTTACATGTTAACTTTTACAGTTTTTAATCCACTGTTATCTCAAATTCTGCATCGTCCTCTACTTACTATTCTGTGTTGTGTTTCTTGTGCACTAGTAGACAACTGAATTCACGCTTCACGTTTCATTTTCTTGATTTCTACATCAAAAGGAATAGCAAGTAAAAAAGCAACTCTCATTAATGATGCAACAAATTAAATGACTGCAACTAATCTTGGCATATTTTCATATGGATAAACAACAACAACCACTATAAGAAAAATCGGATTTAGCAATGGAAATTACCACCAGAATATGAAGTTTTCCGTTAACAAGCTAAATTAGTGACATAATTTACTGACAGAATCAGTCATCGAAGAAACGGTCTAGGTAATAATTGGCGATAGAGTACAAATTTTTCATCGCTAAGTTACCAACAACACAAAAATTACTGTCACTATAAATTTAGCAACAGAATGTTTGTTTTGGTCAGTAAATGTAGCGATAGACAAGACTTTTCTGTCAGTAAATTCATGACTAATTTTACCGATGAATCTTAGTTGTTCGTTGGTAAATTCACTGCATTTTATCGACAGATTTTAGTCATCCATCAATAAATTCACTGTATTTTACAGACGGATTTTGTTTTTTCGTAGGTAAATTTACTGATATTGTTTTTTAATATTTTTTTCTGCATTTAATTTTATTTGATAATCTTATGATTGATGTATAATTTATATAGTTATCAGTTATTTGTTGATAATATTTTGATTTGTTTTACATTTAATTTGTTAAAACAGAAAGTTGATTGATGATATAAAGTAAAAATGATCTTAATTGATAATAAAAAATATTATCTACAACAATAAGTATTTAATTCATACAAAATGACTATAATTACGTTATTCATTTGGTAAATAAGGATGCTTTCAATGTTGCGATGAAGTGTTGCCCTTCCCCTTCAACTCATTTATCTCATTACCGAGCTGGACTATGTACTCCATTGATTGTTACAACTGAGTTGTCAATGCTTGTACTGTGCTCTGAAGCTCATGGACTTTGTTGGATGCGGATCGCCTACTAGATGCTACTGTACTAGATATGAAGGTCTAAATCAAAGATCCTTCCACGACAGTCCGTATTACCCACTACATAAAGATATGTTTGACTCTCTTTAACATCTTCAGACTGTTGAGATTGTCATTGAATGCTTTATTGTATTTGGTCCTATTAGAAGGCAATGTGTTTGTTAATAAGTGATAGTTATTAAGCATTAATATTAAAACATAAATTTCACATACATTTAGTTCTCTACATTTGATGTTGACGAAGATCACACCATTATGCTTCTTATTGTTAGTATGCAAAAAGAGTTGATAGGGTGTAGGCTTCCTATCCATAGATTTCTCCTGCACAAGAATAAAACATTATAAGTGAACTATAATTGACAAAAATTTCGAAAGGATTTTCTCTATTTTTAAGATATTTACCTCATGTTGAATAAAGAAAGTAACTCAACAATCAAACCATAAATGACACCAGACATTTATAACATTATCATTCTCTATAATACACATATTTTTATTCCCAAATTCACACATCAAATTAAATTGAAATACATCAAAGTAAAAAAAATCATAATATAAGTGTAAAGTGTAGATACTTACAAGTCTCTTTGTATGATCGTAGTAGGTTATAGATCCTCCAGTGCGTATGAAAAGACTCTCTCCCCTCAGTCCTCCACGTCTATTAATAGAATTACGCTCTGAATGGACATTGCCTTGGGTGATGTCCAATATTACTGTCAACGATTCCATATTTCTTCAGAAATATAAGGAGGTCGTATACTGGTCTTATGTATCATACCAATAAAGTCTCTATAACGTGTACGAGCTCGTCTCCCCCATACTTTATAAGTAATAAAATCTTTTAAAAATTCTTTTGAAAAAAGGAAAAACATACGATAAGTACTTGTAACCTACAATATTTATCTAATTAGTGTATAAAAATTAATTACAAAAATACAAATATATTTTTTGTACCTCAAACTCTTGATAATAAAAATCTTTTATCGTCTGAGAGATATTCTTTCATATATAACTCCTAAGATGAATCTGCTTTTTGAACTTGGATGTCATGTTTCTTTAACACAGTCCATACGGAATCAACCTAATATAAAAACAATTTTATATCATTTTTAAATTTAAACCTATAACTTAATTATAAACATATGGTGTTTCATATATTTTCACTTACAGATTATTGACAATTATAATGTAAGTTCTTCCATCAACTCCCTCAACTCCAAGATAGAGACCACCTCCTTCATCCTTAATATTTACCCCTAATATCTCTGTCGCTATAGGGGTGGTGGATGGTGTAAAGTTGCTGGATGGTGTACCAGTAGGTACGAAAGGCGATGCCTCATCTGTATGTGTAGTAACTAGAGGTACAACATCTGATTCTTTTGTAGTTGTAGAATGTGATGCATCACTAGAAAGTAACTGGCTCCAAATCGTGGTCTGAACCTTGGTCGTATCATATCTTGTTTTCTTTTTGATCACATATTTTAACTTGAAATTCATACTTTATTGAATATTCTAGATATATAACAATTTTAATCCAATATATAACAATATATTGTTGATTCAATAATTGATTTATTAAATATAATATTATATTACAAACATAGATTAGTTGCTATCAGCACTTAATTGTAAATCAAAATCATCATCATCATCTTTTTCTAAAGAATTAAAATCAAACTCAGGCTTCTCTTTAGATCTCTCACCCTCCTCATCCTCTCTAGATGAAATTTCAACATAATAATTATTTGGATCATTCAAAGGTTCATTCTCATCATATGTAACAGATACATTTATTTCATAAACATCTTCCTGAAACACTTCACCTTTAATTCTCTAATCTCCTTTTCCATGTGATTCAAAAACACCTCTAAATTTAACTTTGCAAACGGCCAACTAATCTGATTTATCTCATCGTAAGCTGGAAAAAGGAACATAATACACTCGGATAGCTTGCATTACCAACACAAAAGGTTCAAATTGTCTAAATCTTCTTCTCTAGTTGATTTCAACTAGATTGTATTAGCTATGCACTTTTGTATCAACATTAGGAGTTGGATCAAACAAGTCACACTTAAATATCACACTCCGCTTTATTGGCAATGCAGAGTACCCAATTTCAAGTATCTCAATAATTTTACCATAGTAATCTATCAATTCTCCCTGTATGTAAACTCCACTATTTACTGTTGTCATGCTATGACCATGATATTATATATGATATTTGTATCCATTAATGAAATACACTGGATATGATTTAATAGTTTACAAATATCCTTTTGTAAGATAACATATGAACTTGTTCTATATTGGATTTTCTAATGCCTACATAAAAGAAATTATCATATTCAGTAGTATAATGTCATTTGAACACTTTAATCTAATAATTTAATCATTTCACTAATTGTAAGTGAAAACTTACATATTTCTTGAACCATCGTGGAAAGTTTCTTCTAACTTCTTTATTGATATCATCTTGTGTTTCTCGAGCATTAGCTCCCATAACCATTCCTCATATAACCTAAAAACATTATTATGTATTTCAGTTGTGAATAAAACTAAATTTCAAAACCCAAATAATCAATTTCAAAATCAACTTCAACTTACTACATGAAAGGTTGAACCTCTTGATAGTTTAATAAAATGTAACCATGGTTAAATAAAATGTAACCATGGTGGCCTCTTTTTCTTCCTAAGTTAAAATTCTTCTTATTGAACATCCATATGTTCATCCAAGATACGTGAAAATAGTTACGTTACCATCAACATCACTCGTTCCTTTTCTTTCTATTATGTACACATACGGCTCAAAATAATGTGAACAAAATGTACTTGCTTCCTCTACTAAATAAGCATTACCTATTGAACCTTCAACACTAGCCTTGTTTTTGACATTTTTCTTTAAGTGATGCAAATACCTATAGCGAATATGGTTTTTACAATTCTGTTATTAAAACATTTTATTACTTCAATTTAAATATTTACTATAATTACCTCTTAAATAGATACATCCATCAATATTGAACTAGAACAACAAGTTTAGCCTTGTATACTAAATGCACAGGTAGATGTTCCGTATAGTCAAAGAATCTTGGAGGAAAAATTCCTTCTAAATTGCACAAAATTACTGGAATTTCTTTTTCTAGTTTTTCCATTTTAGCTAACTTTATTTCAGATGATGTTAAACTTTTGAAAAGAAAACTTAATTCTGTTATAAATTCCAAAATGTTATTCAGTAGCAACTTCCAAAATGCAATTAGAATTAGCCTTTGCGTAAACACATAAACATTATAACTTTTCATCCCAAATAATTTATACTTCCTCATGTCCACACACCTTGCCAAGTTTGAAACATAATTATCGGAAAACTTTAGACTTTTCAACCATTCACACAATATTTCCTTCTTTTTTCCAAAGTGTAACATGCTTTTGGATATTACAAAGTGCAACATGCTTTCAGATATTTATCGATGCACAATTTTTTATCTAATTCATTCCTTCTACAAAAGAATTTCAAATTAGCTCGTGATTTTGCATTGTCTTTTGTCCTCCTTTTAATGTTCATTATGGTATTGAACAATTTGTCAAAAATATTTTTTTCAATATGCATCACATCTAGATTAATATGTATCAAATTGGTTTTCCAATATGGCAAATCCCAAAAAAATGCTTCGTTTTCTCCAACCAAAATTTTTACTAATGCTTGTATTAACTTCATCAGCTTCAAGTTCTGTAACTTTTAGCAACCCTAATTCATCAATCTCCTACAATATCTCTTTACCAACTTTGAAAAGGGGAGGAGGTGTTTGTACCATCCTATTCTTAATAAACTTTTGTTTATTGCATCTAAATATATCATCTGGAGGAAGAAATTTCCTGTGGTTGTCAAAGCAATATATTTTGTCCCTATTTGGAATATAAAACGAATCATAATTATGGCCACAATAAGGATAAGCCAATTCCCATGTTATTCTCCATCCAAACAACATAGCATACGCTAAAAAATCACTAATAGTCCACATCAAAGCTGCTCTCAACACAACATTTTGTTTCAGAGACATATCATATGTCTCTACACCATATTCCCAAAGATGATGCAATTTAGATACTAATGGTTATAAGAATACATCCATTTTATGCTTTAGATTTGTAGGCCTTAGCACAATCATTATTAAGAATATATATGCCTCATTCATACACACCCATGGAGGCAAATTATAAGGAGTAATTATGATTGGTCATGATGAATATTGTTAGCTAGATTGACCAAAAGGTTAGAATCCTTCCGTCAACAATCCCAACCTAACATTGCGACTTTCAATTGCAAACTCATAATGGGTGTTATTGAAATGTTTCCATGGTAGTGTATCTGATGGATGACTCATTATTCCATCTTCCTATTTGTGTTCAATATGCCATGTTATGTGAGATATAGTAACAACATAAGCATATAGTCTTTAAGCTCTCGAAGTTAGCATGAAATAATACATCCGCTTCTAGGGTACTAATTTTTGTTTCGTAGAATGCTTTCTTGGCTTGAACCTAGATTGATCACAAAACTTTCACTCTTGTAATTCCATATCATCTCCCTAATACAATGTACATCCCAATTTGCAATAATCAATCTTTTGAATAGGCAAACCAAGACCCTTAATAAGTTTCTTCATATTGTAAAAAGTATCAACCATTGTACGATCAGGAGTCAATGATTCCTTATACCATTCAAGAAATTTATCAAAACTATGATCAAAAATATGTCCTTCACACTTTATGTTCAATATTCGAGCAATTGAAGACAATTGAGTCATTGTCTCACAATTTGTCCATAATTCTTAGTTAGCTGAGTATAGTAAGTCAAAAAATTGTTTTATATGTGAGTTTGGTTCTTCTTCAAGATTTTCTATATTTTCCTAAAAGTTATAACCAGCTACATTATAAACCATTTACATGTAAGGATTTTCAGTTGCACCCATATTATTTGATCTAAATCTAATCCCCCTTTTAAACTCATCCACATTTACTGACGAGTTTACTTTATTACCCCTTAAGGTGCTACAAATTAACGACTCCACATATCGCGTCCACTCAAAATAATTTAGAACAAGACATTTTCTCAGCAAATGGCCATTCACTTCATCAATAGGAAGGAAAGAAATATGTTTGCACTTTTTACATGGACATTTAATCTTTGGGCTATCCATATATGCAGGTTGAGAACATGCATAAAGGAATAAAAGCTTCAACTCCTTTAATCAACTCAGGATTAATGAAAACATTAGGTGTTAATCGTCTATACATCCAAGATCTATCAACATTACTCATTTCTACAAAACTGTCAATTTAAAAAAGTGATTTAATAGTTAGTATCCTTCATGTTCCCTAAGTTTACAGAACATTCAAACTTTACTTTATATAACATCCCCTTAGACTATTAAAGAAGAACATAAAAACTCATCGATGATTATAAGAATATTCTAAGCAATAACAAAAAATCAAGACCTCCTTTGCATTCAAACAAAACCCAAATGCATAAAAATTGTATTATTAAAGCAACACATATGGTAGACATTAGTTGGACAACTTACCTGGATGGACGGACAACTATATACTACAAAAAAAAGATGAATAACGCTCTTTAACACAAAATAAGGCCTGTAAAAAGATTATTTTGTATTTAATATAATACGCTTGTTCAATAGTTTTGCTATATTTTTAATATATTAAGGCAAGCAAATCAAAAATAAGGCAATTGAGTTTAAAGAAATAAGTACCATCTTTAGTTTAATATATTAATACCGTAATTGAGTATAAAGAATACCATCATAACTTATAAAGAAAATTGTGACTCTGTAGAAATTATACTACAAATCTATATAAGAAATATCATCATAATATATAAATGAGTACTATCTTTACTTTAATTTTTCATTATACTATACAAATAAGTATCAACTTTACTTTAATGAGTTTATACCATAATTAAGTATCAATAGTATCAACATAATATCTAGAGAATATCATGACCACATAATTAGGTGCAAGATATGGTGGTATTTTGGAAGTCTTCTTATTAATAATATAATGAGAAACTTACTCCTCTAATTGGTCTAGCTGATTTGTAATGATATCAAAGCATTTTTTAGTTTCCTTAATATCTCATTAATCTTAATTTGTACCTCGATCTTGTCCTATATAAGTTTGATTAGTTTTTGGTGTGTATGAGCATCTATAGTCTCAATTAGATATCATATACTCCAAGTTAACATATATTCATCATTGAATTTTCTCACCATGTCCACTTTTATCACCTTAAAGTCTATGTTAAGTGCAAAAGAACCAAATTTCAAATTTGTGACTTTATCATATACGATCAAACTTCTATGATAACTCGGTTAGCAAATGTTCTAGAAAATAGATTATATTCATTTTTTCCATAATCTTTAAGTATATTGTAAAGAAAAATCTAAGGTTTCATTATGCTTTCACCATAATATTCTTTAGATATAATATATCACAAGGTATAACCATGTCATTCTTTTTAAATCTCCTTATAATGGAATATGTGATGACATAGTGTAAGTAACGAACAACATACATGATTTCCCTATCTATGGACCTGGTGGGAGATGGATGGATTTATCCTACAATATATTCCTATTATATTTTAATATTTACCTTAAGGAGATCATTTGATCATAGTTTATCCTTAGATGGATCAACTTTGGTTTGGTATAAGGATCAAAACCCATACTTTACTAAAAGCTCATTAAATGAAATGTTCTAGTTTTTGTTTCAAGCAAAAAGCTAGCAGCACCTTTATCATTCAATCCAAAATTTTTATGGACTTAATCAATAAAACTTCTAAAGTTATTTTATTATAGCACAACTCTTCCATTCTAAAGAATTTAGTCCATCCTTTTGCTTGACCATCATAATGAAATAACACTTCTTTTAAGGAAAATGAATGGGGAACATTTAAGGAAAAACATTAAACATTTAATAGAAAATGGTGGGTATTTTAAAATACATGGGATAAGAAAGCTAGAACACAAAAAAATCACTAATATTAAGCACTAAGAAGGGCAAAGGTGGGTAAGTTTTGTCACAATAAAGAGAAAAGAAAATTTAATAAATATTCTGTATAAAAATATAAGGAAAAAGATAACTCATCAAAATACCATAGATGTATAAAAATGTGTGTAACCTTTACTTTAATATGTGAATGCCACAATTAAGTACAAACAATACCATGACTTCATCAAAACAAAAAACCCCTTGATAGTTGTTTTTAAGTGATACAAAATAATAGCTATTATCCCAACTTTTTAAGTGATATTTAAAGTTGTCAATTATTTTAACCATGAATTAACTTCCTTGACAATTGTTTAACTAAGTCTCACCAATATCCCTAGGAGACATTTCTCATTTTTAGAAAAACAAGATATGATATCCCTAAGAGACATTTCATCAAACAATTCATAGGCAACTCGAATTCATTTCTACCTAATAACTAAACCACCATATTTTTTTTCTTTATTCATCAACATAAACATGTTCAAACAAATACTAAATCAACCACAGTTAAAAAAACGTAGAATACTCACATAAAAGTGAACCAACTGACGTTCATATAACCATTTAACAATAAAATTTATCACAAAAAAGTAAACCCAATAGTTACTAGATAGACTATTAACCTTGACTTAACTGAAGACAATGGAAGATGGATGAGAGCAAAGCATGGAAGATGGATGCCAGATGGTGGAAGAGAGAAGACCGACAGTGACAAAGAAGAAAATAAGGAAAAACAACATAGGGGAGAGGGAGGGGGATCTTCGGGTGGTTTTAAAATCAATCAAAAACAACATCATATGTTGAGGCTGAAGACCCAATGATGACGTTTAATTTTTACCAACAGAATGTACTTTCTATCTATAATTTACTGAAGGACATTTATTTCCTCGTTATACCCTTTGTCACCAACCATTGCTGCCTATTTTTACAATAACCTTCACAATTCTGTAGCCATATTCCGTCAAAAAAATTGTGAGGATAATTTCCCTCCACCTTTATTAATAGATATTTTATCCATCACAAAATACCTTTTTTGACAATTTTACTAATGGATAATCAAATTCTGTCACTAATTTATAATGGCAATTTTTCTGTCAGTAATGTTCTATCTGTAAGTTATAATTTTCTTATAGTGACAACAATAACCCAGTAAAAATCTTGCTAAACATGGGGTTTGGAGAGGTCTAGTATATGCAGTCTTACCCCTAACTAATAAAGATGTTGTTTCTGAATGTCTCATAAAAATATTTTCATATGGATAAAACTAACCTTTTTACATAACTAAATAAAAAGTTTTAATTAGTAACATATAAAAGGTAATTTATTCCAATTAAATGATGATCATCTAACAAATGAAGGACAATTGAAACAAAAGGAAAAAAAAGCTCTTTAGGATTAAGACTTGATGTTTAGCATTACTTTATGAAAATTAAAAAAGCAAGAAAATAATGGAGGAAAATTGGAAGAAAAATTAAATTTTGTTTATTGCCAGTTTAAAAAGTGGAGCTTTATATTTGAAATGGAATGTAATTACATATAATTAAAGCAAAATGGCATAAGAAGGTTAGATTCTTGATGGATAATATAATGAAAGGCAAACAAAAACTAACCTTTATGGGTTTATAATATAGAAAAGCATATACTTACAAGGACAATTATTAGGAATATTTACTTTCAATTGTAGATCATGTTGAGTTCAAATTGTTTTTATGAGTTTATGTTCTATAGTCAATCAAATAGTTGTACTTCTGTGAAAAAATAATTTAAAAATGTTCTTTATCTTGTACATGTTTAGATGTATATGATAATATCTATGGGATACTTTTATATTGCAAATGAAATTATAATGAGATTATAATTATGAGATTAATTTTGTATTTATGTATTATCCTTAAATTATTTCTAGTCATTGTTCTATTAAGATTGATTATTAATAGAATGTAAAAAGGCTAACACATGTTATGTTTTTCCTTATGAAGGAAGTAGTCGACCTTATAGACTAAAGTATGGAGATAATTAAACAAACATGTAAGTGTTTATTAGAGAATAATTTTATTGAACAAACTGATTTGAGAAATCTATTTGAAACATTACTTATGTGTCTATGAAATTCTCATTATGATGATTGTATAAGTGATCTTTTGACTTAAGGTCTTCTCCAAAGTTGTCTTGTATAGGGATTGTTATGTTTTGATACTATGTATGACTTATTTATCATGAGTGGCTCATTCAATAGTCATTAGATGTATCATACACTGTATGAAAGTAGTTGAGTGATAAATATATGATTTATTAAACTAAAGTAATTAGGGAGAATGTTCTGTAATTATCGATTCGTATTGATTTGGCAAAACCTCGGCCAAAGTAGAATAACATTTTGTAAATAGTTTCCAAATGTAATTAATTGAATAAGTGGTTAATGGAAGAATATGATTAGACTCAAAATAGAGTAGACATTAATTTCATGCTCTTTGTCTAATTGAAACATTATATGATGAAAGGATTGAATTATACAAAAAAAATTATATGCAGAAAGTGATCGGGTGTTTGATGTGTGTAAGTTTTAATGAATTACCCTCAATAATCCACAAGCACATGGTTCGTTAGCATAATGCCTAAGGTGTCGATCCCACGAGGATGGATAATCTAATCCTAAAATCTAAGGTAAGAAAACAATACAAAAAATTCAAATTTTATGAAACTCAAAATGAGAAATTAATTCAATCAATGAAATTAAAAATCGAATACGAGAATATTAAATTTTCAGCAATGGTAACACACACCTAAGAATCAGCGTAAGGAAATTACCAATTGAGAGAAAGGGAATTTTACCTATCCTTAATGTTAACCTAATTGATTATGAATTACCAGATTATTGGTTCTAGACAATCCTAGGGTTGATCACTCTCTCTCGAGTTATAACCATTAACTCTAAATCATAAACCCTGATCAAATTATGGAAGTTGCAATCTCTTAATTAACATCCTATCCAAATAATTAGTTCTGAAGTTCTCTAATAAACTATCAGAAACCTATGTAAGATCTCTCTTTGCACAATTTATTCATTTGATTTCATTCTTGTTCTATTAAATCACCTAACTCTTATTACCCAATTTAGTTTTTTTCATTCGATTCACCCTCTCAATTTATTATCGAATTATGCAATCATGGAATTAAATTACAACTAATCCAATAAACATATAAACAATCAAATTTCATTAATTCAAAAATAAAACTGCCAAGGTGAGTTTAAAACATCATCAATATTCGAAATCCTATCTTCAACTATTTTTTTCAATTCTATACAAAAACAAAACTGAAATTAAATAGGAAATACAATCCAAACAAATGAAGGGAGGTAGCGACATCAGGAAAATCCTAATCCTGGAAGTACATTGAGTCAACTTCTTCTCCTCTTCTCTCTTCCTTCTTCTCTTGCTCTATATCTCGATGAATTCTCTCTAGGGTTTCTCAAAAGTGGCTGATGCAAAAGCTCTTCTTCTGTCTCTTTTCTTGTTCTTTAAATATCCTCATGTGTTTTTGGTAACCCTAGGATTTTTGGGGTCTAAAAGGTCTAAAAAAACCTTCAAAACTTGACATTCTTGAGTATCTGTGTGTCTGCCTGATGCAGGTCATAATGGTGGCCTATATCTAAGCCATTTTTCACGATAGGCCATGATTGTGGGCCATTTTTTGACCCAAATGTCTTCTGAAACTCCTCCATTCTTTGATATTGATCCTGAAACACTAGTAAAAACATCAACGTACCTCAAAAATATAATATTTAAACTCAAAATCTTGTATTAGCCCATAAAAAACTTAAAACATAAATTAACAAACTAACACAATTCTAACCTAAGCACATACTAAATGACTAGATTAATGGATAAACACATATCAAACTATGCCTTAAAACACGATGTAATTTACACTTATAAGAAAGTTTAGTCAAAACCACTTTGACTGTTAAACCCAAACTTTTCTTAGAAGTTAGAACTCTTAAATGAGAAATTGTTGACAATTATGCATGTGTAAAGAAAAGGAGAATTCTTGAATTTGAAATGAAGTAGAAAAGATGGCTTAGGTACAAGATGGGTTATGTGTGAAATGTTGGAAGTTAAAAGCTGGAAAATGTAGTTGAAACATGTTCACTGAGTATGCTTTGGTGTTTTAGCCATAACGTTTTCTCTAGTTATCTAAATGAGATGATTTTTTTTATTTGGAGTAAACTAGAGACATAGGGCTACAAATTGTTTGGTGAAATTTAGTTTTAATTCATTCTCTAAGAATTTCAATCGTTAGATGGAAGTTGAGCATAGAATATCGTTTCAGCATAAGAACAGTCCAAAAATGTTTAGGGTATCACTTTCAGATTTCTAAACTAAATTAAATAATTTTAGTGTCATTAGAAACTTAAGACAATGAGGAACATTTTTCTATAAGGAAGTACTATCAAATTCCTTCAATGTTTCCATAATCATTAGTTAAGGAGTTAGAAGTATAAGATGTTAGTTTTAATAGACATAAGGGGTAAAATGGGAAGGACAAAGTAAATGAAGGGTAAAAGACCAAAAAATTGGTTTTGAAGTAAGAAAGAAAAAGGAAAAAACTTGGAGAGAAGAGAGAAATGCCGTGAGAAGCCAAAGAGAGAAGAAAAAAATGTGAAAGAAGAGAGAGAGTTTGTGAGAGTGTGCAAGAGAAGCTTGGAAGGAAGAAGAAAGAAGAAGAAGCCAAGCTTGTCAAGGTAAGTTCATCTTTTTCTTCTTACTTTGTTAGAGAAGGAGTTAGAGAGAAAAAGGGGGTTTTGTGTAGAGAATGAAGGGTTTGTGTTGGAAGAAGATGATTTAAGAGAACCCATTTTATTTTAGGGTTTCTAAACTAGGTTTTGGCTTTTCTAATCTAGATAGACTATGGGTAGGTTAGGATTGAGCTTGATTTGTGTTGATTGCATTTTTTTATTATGGAAGTTTTAGGGGGAATTCCATTTGAATGAGAATTTTGGTTATATTAGGAAATCAAGAAAACCCCATTCAAGAGCAAGAGGAAGGGTACAATTGAGTTTGGATTTTCAAGCGAAATAAGGTGGGTAATTTATTTATAACTGTTGTGTAATGTGAGCAAAATGGCTTGTATATGGAATATGTGCTAAAATGTCTTGTTTTGAATTGTTTTGATGTGAAAAATGCATTATGATGTATGACATTTTGATAAAATTGAATTGTGAGTATGATCATGCTATGCCTTGGACTTGTATAATAGCATTTTGATTAAATGAAAAGAAGAAAAAGCATGGGAATATGAATTTGTGATTGATTGAATTGAGCATGAGATTTGATTGTGTTTGGGCAAGAGAGGAATCATTTCGTAGTCACGTGCACATAGACATAAAGCCTTCTCCCGGCTGCCTGCTTATGGCATATGAGATCTGAAAAGTGGACTCGTTTCGTTCATGGTGTAAACTTTGGTTTCTTCATTTTGTTCCACGGAACCATCGAGCTGATTGTTTGTGCGTTTGCATTTTGATATGCTAAGTTATGACGTAAATTGTGTGTTATGTTTTGATGATAAATTACATCCAATATGTTTTATATGATGATGTATTGAATTATGAGTTGTGAATTGGAATTGTGAATGTTGAACTTACGTTGCTAGATTAAGATAAGATGTGTATGCATATATGAATGTTCACATATATGTTTGATTGAGTGGCTCATTCCCAGTGGCTATAAATATATTAGCCGCTGAGCTATGTACCTTAACCTATGGCTATAAATATATTAGCCACTGAGCTATATATCTCAACCTATCATTTTCCCTCCTCAGGTGTAGAATGAGAAGATTAGTGATCCTTGCAAGGTAATTGGACAAACTCCGAGATAGTTAGCTTTTGTACTAAACTAGTTTGAACACTTTTGGATAACTTATTAAGCATGCCAAACATTAGGCATCCATTTGTATTTTTTTAAGTTAGTGATGTGTATGTTAATATGTAAGTAAAACTTGTTCAAACATTTACTTTGCTTGGTAATGAGAATGATAATTTGAAGATTTCTTTTTGTGTATGATTATGTTATTTTACAGGTTGAGTATGATGGTTGTGGAAGTGGAATGTGCATATGCATATTCTTCTTTGTTGAGATTACAAATTGTTGTTTGTTTCAAAATAGCATGATAGAGATTTGGAAAGGTTGTATGGAATGAAACATTTTAGGTGAGATTTAAGAGTTTAAAGAAAAGTGTAGGATCCCGATTCTGGAGCCCAACATTCGCAATCATAGAATGGGTGCTGACACATTCCTTTAACTTTAGAACAGATTTTGGGAAACCTCTAACTGGAATCAAAATCTGACTTCTTCATAACCTTTCTTTCCCATTGTATTAAGTTTCTATTGACACCAAAATCATTCGATGTGGTTTAGAATTCTAAGAGTTAGGGCTTATTCCAGTTAACACTAATTAGTCATCCTCAGTTCATCTTCAATCTCTGATACTATAAGTGTTAGGCCCTATTTTTCAAATCATTCTTATACTGAAGCAACTATTCTATGCTCAACATCTATCTAGAACTTGTAAGTCTTAGGGACTAGGTTAAAATTATATTCCTTCAAATCATTTGTAGCTCTATGCCTCTAGTTTATTTAGAAATAATAACCTTCTCATTCGGAGCTCTATAGTTCAAGATATGAAAATCCCAAGTGTGTTCATAACCTAGTTATGCTCCTCTGATCGATCCCTCATTTTCCTTCTATCAATCTCTTTCAAATTGACCATAAAAGCTACAAATTTTATTTAGAGATAGGAAAATTTATCAAGAATCTATCTCTTCAAAAATTATTTAATTTGGAGGTCGGGTTATAAAGTTATGACTAAAAGAATCAACTATGTTCATGTACTCAATCACACTGTAATGATCTCGAAAAAATTGGCATAACCTTCTCTAGAGGCATCATATTAAGGTTTCCTTCGAATGGTTTCGAAGAAGACTTCCAGGGCTACAACTTTTATAAAGACCTCGAAGGAAAACTCTATCGTCTAGAGAGTCAAAAATAGGACCAGATGATAGGATTAGGTGAACAATACACCAGACGAAATGACGTCATCACCAGACGATATGATAACATTAGACGAAGCGTACTTATCAAGTGAAGCGCATTCACAAGATGAAGCGCACTCATTAGACGCAACGCACTCACTAGACAAAGTGCACTCACCAAATAAAGCACACTTACTAAATGAAGCGCATTCATCAGATGAAGCATCCGCATAAAACGAAGCGCTCACATAAGATGAAGCGCTCTAACAAGACAAAGCATCCGCATAAGAAGAAGCATCTTCACAAGATGAAGCGCCCTATGACATCACCAGATGATATGATGTCATCATATGATACAAACTATACTCCTGAGTATCTCTCCTTATAAGGATCATAATTTCTTACTTTGATATCCAGAAACTTCATACTTTATACTGTTAGAAAGCTAGAAAGAGAAGCTACAACTTTTTAGAAGAAAACTTGTCAAATTCATCCTAGATCAATCCATATTTTTCCCTGAACTCAGAACACATTTTTCCCTTTATGGAAGACTCGAAATTTTTCACTAAGCAACTTGGAATGTTCTGAGCTTAACCATTCAGCTACCAAATTGAATTCATTAAACTCTCAAATCTCAACTCATTCGCCTCGTCAACTTCAACTACATTTGATTAGTCATGATTCCTATCTTCCTTTCCGAATCATCTCCCTTATGCATACATATATATATATATCAACGATTTATGCTCCGAAATCATCAACTCAAGATGATAACTTCTTCACGTATATCTAATTTTAACTCACATCATCTATACACCATTCACATTTCATTATCATCAAAAGAATAAATTTTTACATATCTTTAATGCCATTCCAGGCCACATTATATCATTGTCTCAAAATATCAAATTACAATGATTCTTAAACAAATAAACTTGGTATGCAACTATAACATTGTGCTTTCCCAAAACCAACTCGAAAATACAAGATAAGCAAATTTGGGGTAATTCCCTTAAGCTCTTGATCACTTGATCTTTTAGCTATCACCTAAAGAGGGGATGAAAAAGGGGGTGAGCTTGACAGCTCTTGGGTAACAAGTTTATAACAAAGAATAAGCAAATGTTCATTTTAAATTCATAAAACGCTTTGATCTCAAATTCTCAGTCGAATTCACATTATTTGCTTAAAACTCATAGTTAAAAATATCATCACATCACATAGCATATGCATTCAACCATAATGCAAAACACTCAAATTATGCAACAAACTTGACTATTCATAAATGCAATGCACAAACAAATGACTCAACGGTTCCATAGAATAAAATAGAGAAATCGAAGTTTACTCCATGCACAAAACAAGTCCACTTTTCAAATCTCGTGTGACATAAACAGGTAGCTGGGAGAATCTTTATGTCGACGTGCACGTGACTATGAAATAGTTCCTCTCTCACCCAAACAAAAGCATATAATCATGCTCAAATCATTTTATCGTATGCTCATACATTCGTAGTTTCACATCTTTTCATTAATACAAAATGCCATAACATGTTTCAAGGCATAACATGAATATTTCAAAACCATTTTCTATTTTATAATAAAAAATTCATGCACCAACATGAAGTAATTTCTTAGATCACTCAAAACATTAAAAGCAACATTTATGAAGTAATTGAAATCATTTTACTTTCTTGATTTGGCAAAACATTAGTAGCTCATATCTCTATTATAAACATGCAACCCACCTTAGTCTCTTTGCTTAAAGACTTGCTCAAAATGCCTCTTCTCATATTCCTTTTGCCTTTTTGATCCCCTTGGTTCATCATCAAATGAAGAGATCTTTGGCTCTAATTGAAGCTTTTCTCTTCCTCTACCCTTTTCTCTTCTTGAATCACTTCAAAATCTCTCTCGAAAGCTAAGAAATGAAGAAACCCTAGCTCATATATCTTCCTTTCTCTCAACCACCGAAATCTCTCTTCTTTCTCTTTTTTCTCATCTACGCATCTATCTTCTTCTAGAATGCCTGACCACGTTCTTCTTCTTCTTAAATATGACCACATTTTGGTCTAGACTTTCCAAAAACACCCCTCCTCTCCTTTGGTCTTCCCATTGTGCCCCTTCTTTCATTTACCTCCTAACTCCTTTAATCTTCTTAAACACCATATTAACTATAACTTAATCTAAATCTTTCCATCTAATTTCAAATCTCTATTTATGCCTATCAAATTAATGACTCAATTCTAAAAATAATGAAACAAATAAATCAATAATAATTAAAAAATTTAGGTTCTAACAATTCTCCCCCTTAAAAGCATTTCGTCCTTGAAATTCTTACCTAACTAATCTAAGGGCAGGGGTATGCTTCCTCTTGTGCTTCTCCGTTTTCTATTTAACTTCATCACTTTAATAATTTTCTTTCTAATGACCTTAGTCAACGGATTCAATCCATTCTTCCATAACTTATTTAGACATCACACTATCTTATCTGTTCCCTCAATATGTTTCAGATTACTCACAATTTTCTACTTCCTATGTGGATAACACCAATATCATATCATATGAATATTTCTTAACACACTCACATATATCACATTACGAATTTAAGACATCTTTCTTCAGTAGCACTTCTTATAACTATTTCATATAGACCTATTCATGTCAGGCTTAGCCAATCCTTTTTCCTAACTTGAGTATACCTTAGCACGGTGATACCCTCAAATATAAATTTAACTTTCACTTAATAATTCACATCAATGTAGTGTTAGTACACTTAACTCTTATGTCTATCTTACTGTATTCCATGCCTTTGACGTTGATCCACCTAATTCATTCATCTTTCTTGAATCACTTAATTTTTATTATTGATCAATTTCACCTATCAGTAACATCTCTAATTTTGGCCTTCAACAATTTTTAGGCCTTAATCATCACAATACAAAAGTGAATGGCTCTTTTTTTCATCTAACTCCTCATACAATATTATAATGAAATCACTATGACAATGATTGTGATGCTTAAGGTCAAGTAGGACTATACATGGATCTCATGTTCCTATGAATTTCAAACTAGAAGCCTTAAGCATATCTTTGACAGTTAAGACCGTTAGCAAAATCAAACATCCAATTACTTGATTCGACATTCTTAGTTGGTAAATGATGTCCCGTTGTATTCCTACTAGGATGTATAACTTATATTACCATTTGTACTTTTCTAACAATCTCTTTGCTCTATCATCTTTATTAGTACATATACTTCTTATTTCAATCACAATGTGTCATTCTTCCTATTCAATCTTAAAATTCAGATCTGTTTTCATTCTCTCAATAAGATTTATGATTTCTGAATCCTCAATTTGGGCTTGGCTAATCTTTTCATATGAAACTGATCTTCAATTCCATAGCAATTTGTACTTTGATTTGGACAAAATTTAAGTCATCATTCTATACTCCCTTTTTACGCTAGATTTTATAACCTCAATATCGAATTCGTGCTTTACTACTATTGGGATTTCTACTTAATGCATTAGATACAACACTAACTTTATTGGAAAATGCTTATTTGTACCATCATAGTCTTTCAGTACTTATATCCATTGTCTCAGTCTCATGTTCAATTCTCTCAATTCAATAATTACTTTAAAATTTAATGATCTATACATGTATATATCTATATGTCCAAGATGTTCTCATATATACTGTCTCCAAACTTTCAGAGCAATCACTACAATAGCAGCTCTAAATCATGTATCAAATAGTCAACTTATAGGACTTTAATTGTCTCCATACATATGAATCCACTTTATCATGTTGCATTGGATTTTATCCAAATCTCTTTTATCATGTTGCATTGGATTTTATCCAAATCTCTTATATAACATCATTGTATACTATAAAATCTCCAAATCTGTATGATATAATTAATATCAGTATAATTCTTCAAAATTCTCTTTACTTTCATTACTCATACAATTTACATGTTTTTTTTCAAGTATTCAAACTATTCTTCTCAACTTTTTGAATACCTTTAATACATCATCAAATTTTGCTTGGATTGCTTTAATCTTCAATACCATAGTACTCTCGGGGCAATTGTTAACTTAAAGAATTATTATCAAACTCCATGTGCCCCCTGATTAGTTCTAATTTCCTCAATGAGGTAACATTGTCTCATGTCATTTTTCAATTTCCTAATTGACTTCCTTTCTCAAATGATTTTCTCAATTCATTCGATTTCCTCTAATTTCACATTGATTTTTTCTATTGTTTGCTTATTCATACTAATTTCTTCACACATTTCAATTTATTTGAAAACTTAACTTCCTGTGGTTGTAATACATTCATTAAGTCAAATTTGTATCTCCCGAACACTTTTATACAGAATATAACATGGACCTATATACTCCTTATATTAGTAATTAATGTCACCTCAATTTCAA
Organism: Erythroxylum reticulatum; assembly: GCA_025504915.1. Lineage (NCBI taxonomy): Eukaryota > Viridiplantae > Streptophyta > Magnoliopsida > Malpighiales > Erythroxylaceae > Erythroxylum > Erythroxylum reticulatum. The sequence goes on along the minus strand of JANSVA010000007.1, from coordinate 29,843,052 downwards.
GAATCCAATCCTATAGTTGGATACATTACATCAACCATAATGCATACACTCTCTGTAGCATATTCTACATTTCATGCTGAAGTCTCTACTAGGTATATGACTCCAATATTTATATTTGAATCATAACTCCAATATTTATTTTTGAATCATTACTTATTCATTTCCAATTTGTTCTTTCATTGATCATCCTTAATATACTATCTAATCTGCTTAATCTAATCCAGTGGAATTCTTCTTAGAAAGAAGATTTCTTACTACTATCATCAATATTATTCATGCAATCTTTATCAATCATGTGTTATCATCATCACTTTATCATCTATCCTTAATACCTCAAGAGGAACGATTTCTATCGTTCTTACAAGGTCATAATGTTCTAATTACCAAAACTCAATAAAGTAGTAGACATAATTACTGTCACATATGCTTAGATGTGCATCATTAAATCATCCCATTTTGTCCACATATTTATCTCTCTCAATTCACCAATTTATATCTTACACAATTGATACTTTGATCTCTATTGATCTTAGACAATATTTTTCTCTTTAACTTTGAATTCATTACTCGTTGTATCATCATCAACAATCTCAATTCCACTAATATCTTCTTATACTGGATCATAACACTTATCACAGCAATTAAACAATCATTCTAACTTCTAAGTTCAACCTTTCAATTTCATTCTGCTTGTACACCTTAAATCTTGTCATTTCCACTTATGTCTATATTTATTCTCAGTCAATTCATGAAAAGCTTTTTATATCCATATCAATTCAAGCACATATCCACAACAAAATTTCGTCACCATATTCACTAACATATTCACAAATGCTACATCTGTGTCTAATATATCGGACTACGTAACATCCACAAACTTTCATTTTCTCATATTATGAAAGAGTATCATTTTTCTCACTAATTGTACTAGACACATATTTCAAAAAATGCTTATGTAAGATCTCAATTTTGGGCTCTGATACCATAACTATTGTGTACCGATTCTGGAATCCAACTCTTGCTCTGATACCACAACTGTTGGGCACCACTTCCGGAGCCCAACATTTGGAGTCATAAAACATGTGCTTATGCTTGTTATTATGTATGGTTATTCCAGTGAACCGTCATTAGTCATCCTTGATTCATCTTCATTCTCTGGTACCGTAAGTGTCGGGCCTTATTTTTCGAATTATTCTTATATTGAAGCAAATATTCTATGCTCAATGTTCATCCAGATATTAAACATCTTAGAGGCTAAATTAGAATTCAACCTCTCCAAATAATTTGTAAACCTACGTTTCTAGTTTACTCCACATTGAAAATCTTCTTAGTTGGAACCTTACGGATCCAGATATATTCAAAATGCCGAAGCATGTTCAGTACAATAGCACTAGTTCATACTATTCCAACAGATTCCTTCACTTTCCTTCAATCAAAACCTTTTTCTAATCAATTCGGAATGCTACCAATTTTTTTGTGGACAGATAGCACAATGTGTGAGGAATTTATTGTCTCAAGGGTCACTTCGTTTAGAGGTCGGATAAGAAAGATTGGATGAAGGAAATCAAACAAGGTTTTGTCCTCAACCATATTGAACCTATTTCAAGACAAAAGGCATAATTTGCTCTAGGGATACCAGATCAAGGTCATTCTTGAAGGGTTCGAAAGAGGACTTCAATATCTACATCTTTCATGTAGACTTTGAATTTGTCATCTAAAGGGTCAGAATTAGGCCAGACGATAGGGTCAGACGAAACCAGACGAAGGGTCAAACAAATTAGGAAAATTATCATAACTTTCCCTAAAGATCTCTGATTAAGGTGTTCTTTAGATGGTTCAAAAGATAGCTTCAAGTTCTATAACTTTTATGAAGACCTCGATGACAAATTTGATCGTCTACAGGGTCAACAATGGGACCAGACGAAAGGATTAGATAAATAGTGCATCAGACAATATGACGTCATCACCAGACGATATGACGTCACCAAACGATACGTCTTTAATAGAAGATGCATCCTAACCAGACAAAGCATCATCACCAGACGAAGCATCATCACTAGACGAAGCATCCTCAGCAAACGAAGCGTCCTAACCAGATGATACGTCCTAACCAAACAATACGTCCTCACCAGACGAAGTGTCCTCACCAGACGAAACATCCTCACCAGATGAAACGTTCTCCCCAGATGGTACGTCCTTACTAGACAAAGCGTCCTTTCCAGATGATACATCCTCACTAGATGAAGCATCCTCACCAGATGAAGCGTCCTTACCAGATGACATGTCATCACTGGACGATACATCATCAACAGGTGATACATCCTATACTCCTAAGCATCTCCACTTATAAGGACCATAAATTTGACTCCGATGTCCAAAAATTTCATACTATATACCGTTGGAAAGATAAAAGGATAAGCTACAACTTTCTAGAATAAAACTTTGTCTAATTCAACCTAGATTAATCCAGATTTTCCCCTAACCTCAGAACAAGAATTTTTCCCCATGGAAGACTTGAAATTTTGCATTTTGCAAACTTGGAATGTCCTGAGCTTAACCATTTAGATACTAAATTGACTTCATTAAACTCTCAAATCTCAACTCATTTTTCTTATCACCTTTATCTATGTCTGATCAGTCATAATTCCTATCTTCCTTCTTGTAACATCTCGCTTATGCGTACATATATATATATATATATATATATCAACTATTTATGCTCCAAAATCATCAACTCAAGATGATAACTTCTTCACGTATGTCTAATTTTAACTCACACCATCCATACTCCATTTACATTTCATTAACATCAAAAGAATAAAGTTTTACAAATCTTTAATGGCATTCCAAGCCACATTACATCATC
>JANSVA010000007.1:29801620-29816862 GCA_025504915.1 Erythroxylum reticulatum | reverse complement strand
TATACACATTTGTAGTATCTACAAGGATAATGAAAATCAATTGAGATACATAAGATCAAATGAGATAATCTCATATCGAGGATGATCAAATCTGTGTTGATGAGATTTAGGAAGATCTGTGTTTATCTGCATATGTTTATCATGGATGGGGTTGGAGTTAGAATGTGTTGTGGGCTAAGAAAGGTGGGCAGGGGCCTGCTCATGTGGGCTAGAAGCAAAAGTCCGCAGCCCAGAGAATAAAAATGAAGGCCTATGTGGTGTGGGATTAAACATGCATTATCCTCCTCCTCTACTACGAGATGCGTCGCGCCCTTGGAAAGAGGGAGAAGAGCGATAACCAGCGACAGACGCCGTGAGGTCTGTGTCTGGTGAGGAAGCCGAATGGAAAGATAAAAGACATTGCTCATGGATAAGGAGCTTGGCCCTAAGTTAACCAAAGGAGATGCTGAACTCGCGATGCTCCACTGCCGTGATGAAAGGTTCAAATTCTGTAGATAAACCATTCAAGGTAAAAAGTATAAGGTCAGAATCGGATATTTTATCACCTATAGTTGCTAGCTCATCTGCCGTAGTTAAGATAGTTGCAAGATATTCAATAATTGTTTGTTTTCCTTTTTGAATGGTGTGTAGTTTTTATCATACCAGAGAGCAATGGGAGCTAGATTGTTGCATGAAGTGTTGCTCGAGATTGAGCTAAAGGTCACGAGCTGTGGTACATCCGATGGTAAGGTGATGGAGGTGGACAAAGAGGTAGTGAGGAAGCAGTAGACTAGGTAATCGAATTTCTACCACTTGAGATATTCGGAAGATTCAGTATTTGGAGTGATGGAAGGTGGTGTAATTGATCCATCAATGTAGCCAACAAGATTAAAGGTGATGAGGATGGCATGGATTTGATTGCACCAGATGAGGTAATTTGAATCATATAATTTAGTAGTGAGAAAGTTTGTAATTTGATTGAATGGTAATGTGGGGGAAGTAGGATCTGCCATTGAATTATGTTTGTGTTGTAATGGATCGAAAAAAAAGGACGGATGTTTGTGTGTGTTGTTTCTGTGTAAAGAGTATGGTATAATTTGTGTTTGTCTCTGCTGGTTCTGTATGTAGGGTAGGTGTTTGAGAAAATGATTGTTGGCTTGAATGTGTGGCTCGGTAATAGGACTCGTGTATGTGCTCTGATACTATGAAAGAATGGAAGAAGAAGATAATTTGTATATGAATGTATTGTATTTCTTATATGTATTGCTTAGTAACTTTACACTGTATTTATACACATTCGTAGTATCTACAAGAATAATGAGAATCAATTGAGATGCATAAGATCAAATGAGTTAATCTCATATCGAGGATGATCAAATCTGTGATGATGAGATTTAGGAAGATCTATGTTTATCTGCATATGTTTATTATGGATGGTGTTGGGGTTAGAATGTGTTGAGGGCTGAGAAAGGTGAGCAGGGGCCTGCTCATGTGGGCCAGAAGCAAAAGTCTACGGCCCAGAGGATAAAAACGAAGGCCCATGCGGTGTAGGGTTAAACATACGTCGTCCTCCTCCTCTACTGCGAGATGCGTCACGCCCGTGGGAAGAGGGAGAAGAGCGATAGCCAGCGACAGACACCGTGAGGGCTGTGTCTGGTGAGGGAGCCAAATGGAAAGATAAAAGACGTTGCTCGTGGATAAGGAGCTTGGCCTTGAGTTAATCAAAGGAGATGCTGGACTCGTGATGCTCCACCGTCGTGATAAAAGATTCAAAATTTGCAGATAAACCATTCAAGGTGAAAAGTATAAGATCAGAATCGGATCTTTTACACCTATAATGCTAGCTCATCTGCCGTAGTTGAGATAGTTGCAAGATATTCAGTAATTGTTTGTTGTCCTTTTGAATGGTGTGTAGTTTTCTTCGGAGCAGAGAGCGTTGGGAGCTAGATTGTTGCATGAAGTATTGCTCGAGATTGAGCCAGAGGTCACAGGCTGTGGTACATCTGATGGCAAGGCAGGCAATGGAGGTGGACAAAGAGGCAGTGAGGAAGCAGTAGACTTGCCACTTGAGATATTTTGAAGATTCAATATCTGGAGTGATGGAAGGTGGTGTAATTGATCCATCAACGTAGCCAATGAGATCAGAGGTGATAAGGATGGCATGGATTTGATTGCACCAGATGAGGTAATTTGAATCAGCTAATTTGGTAGTGAGAAAGTTTTTAATTTGATTGAATGGTAATGTGGGGGAAGTAGGATCTACCATTGAATTATGTTTGTGATGTACTGGTTCGAAAAAAAGGATGGACGTTTTGTGTGTTTTGTTTCTGTGTGAAGAGTCGTGTGTGTTTTGTGTTTGTTTCTACTGGTTCTGTATGTAGGGTAGGTGTTTGAGAAAATGATTGTTGGCTTAAATGTGTGGCTCGGTAATAGGAGTAGTGTATGGGCTCTGATACCATGAAAGAATGGAAGAAGAATACATACTCCACTCCATTCACGCAAGCTTGGTGTTGACTAAAACAATTTTTCAATCCTAGCAGCCACAGTTTTGTTGGGATTTACTTTATTTTTAGTCCTTATTTATTTATTTTTTGTGGATTTAATCCATACAACCATATATTATGACCATGATTTATGTTACACTGATGAATACGTGTGAGTAAGTTTTTTTTTGTTAAGGTGAAGATTGATATTGGATTAGGATATTTTTGTGGTATTGATTTTTGCTTGATTGAATGCATATTTAGTCCTAATTTAGCTTGATCACCTAGATTAAGACCTTAGATGATTTAATGCCATAAACAATGGGATTTAATTTGTCAAAAAATTAATCAAGCGATATACTTGAGACTAAAGTGTAGACCAATCTTAGGATCTTGTGTAAAGAAACCTAGGATTAACGAACTTAGTTTTAGGCTTCTTGTATTGAACGCCTTTTATTCCGAATTATCTATGAACCAAATGGGTGACTTCAATTTAGAAGAGAAAGGAATCCCCATGAACATTGGGTTTGACTTGCTTAAGTGAAGTAATTCCTAAATCAATCTACCGTTAGAATTTTTAGTGTCCAATCTAATTAAAATCCGATATCTTAACTGATTTCTGTCATTTGATTAAATCTAGTCGTTTTTTAATTCATTCCTTGCATTTTTCATATTTTCTTGATTTGCGTACTTTATTTGAATTTATTTTCAAATCAATCAATTCTTGATCGTTTGAGTAATTTTTCATCGCTTAATTTAATTGTCTTGCGTATTAGAATTCCCCTGGGTACAATATCCGGTTTTTACCGTTTTATATTACTTATCGACGGGGTGCTCTCGCCTTTAATTGGTCTAGTTAGAATTCGATTTATATTTTTTTATTTAGACCGCAACAAAGAGCGAACATAATTGGACTAAAACAGTAGACACTATATCTATACTCCATCCAATTAAAATATTGAATGACAAAAGGATTAAATTATATATCATAAACATGCATGGACAGGTTAAGTCAATCACTTTGACATTCCTAATATTTGGGTAATCATGACATGTTGTTAAATGTCAATCATGATTTATGATTATGAATTGTTTAATTAGAGAATTAAAGATAAATTAAAAAAGGTTTAATTTATCTAATTCTAATTGTGAATTAGAATTGTAATTTATAATTATTGCCAATTTATTAGGAACCTAATGGGTTACACTTCAAAGAGCAATTTGTGAAAGAACAATCAATTTAATTAAGTTGGACTTAATTATAAAGTTTAGAAAACTTTGGGAATCAAATATGAGATATTTGATTTGATTAAAAATAAATAAATTATAATTAGATTTAGATTTAGATTTAGATTTTAATTATAATTAAAGAAATTTAATTATAATTAAAAATGAATTTTCTGTTTAAATAAAGGAAGAACATTTATAAGCTAGCATTTTGTCTTCTTCCTCTCAAAATAGTATTAAAAATTGCTCTATGGATACCATCAGAGGATGGACAATTGAACAGTTCGTGATTGACAAATTGGAAATAGTTTCCAAGGTTTTCAACTGGAATGCAAAAGGTATGATTTCTTATTCGAATTCATGTTTTATTTAAGTTAATTCAATTATCGAGATTTGCTCAAAATTTGTAAAGTTGTTTGTTTTTCCTTTACACCCGTGATTCGATCACGTTTAGATTTCAACAGTGGTATCAGAGTCTCCTTTAATTGTTTAACTTGAATTTGTTGCTTGATTCTTTTTTATTATGATAAAAAAATTGAAGGATTATGCCTATTTTTATTGTTATTCTCTGAGACTATTAATTTTATCTGCTTCAGGAAATTTATTTATTCATGAACACGTGTTATGTTCTGGTTTTCCACAATTAATTCCTTAAAGAAAAATCTGGTATATGCAGTGAAAAATTTATTGTGTGAAAAAGTTACAATGACTAACGAATACAAGAATCTTAAAAACATTCTCTCATCTGTGTGTTTTGGTTTCTTTAAAAATTAATTCGCATCCATGTTTCTATTTCTATATAGACGCCTCTGTTTATGCTTGTAAGATTGAATTTTTAAATTTAACATGTGATATGGAAAACCTAGTTCTTCCCCTTACCTTGATGCGTAATATGGGTGCTTTGAGATGTTGCTTGTTTTTGGATATGAAGCATCTAGTTTCTGGCCACAAACAAGTGTGTTTACTATTTAAGAGGGGTGATTATCACCCCTCTAGGTGAACAAGGCATCGCTTAACTCCATCGGGTGGCGTCGGTGATGCCTTGCAATGTCACTGGTTGGTGTTGCTAGCATCGACATTTATTGCAATGCCAGATGCTAGCATCAATCGCCCAACGAAGGTGGAGCGACAGATGACAATTTGGGAAACGAGGGAGATGGGTGTCGGTTGGAGACAAGTTGGGGAAATGTGAAACAATAACACCAGGGAATCAGATGTGGCAGCGTCAGTTTGAAAATAGTGGGAGGGAGGCAATTGCAAAAGCAGGTGGAAGCTTCTAGAGAAGACAATAAGCACGTATGGGTCACGTGCCCGCCTTCTTCGGAAAGCATCTGTAGTAGAGCCAGTCAACCCTCCTTATTGACCATGGGCAAATGCAGTGCACGCACCTGTGTGTCATCAAATGCACAAGCCAGACACCCTCTTATTCCTCTTCATTCAACTTGCATGTGCTAAAGATGATTGGGTATATTAAAAAAATTGGCTCAATTAGGTTTTGTCATGAACAACGAGTTAAGCATTGATCTGGTGCTATAGTCTCTAGATTTGAGATTTTCAAAGTTCGTCATGAACTTCAACAAGAACCAGAAGGACTTGACATTGCCTAAAATGTTAAACATGCTCAAGACTACATAAGGGTGCCTTAAGAAGGAGCGAAGTTCTATGCTTGTTTTTTATTCTTTTAAGAGCAAGAAAAAGGTCTTTAAGAAAAATAAGAATAAGAAATGGAAGGCTTCTACTAATGTAGTAAGGCCAAAGGAGGTGTCAAGCAGAAGAGCAATGACAAGGGCACATGTTTTCATCACGGAGTCAACAAACATTGGAAGAGGAACTACCCTTCTTATCTTGCTAGCTTGAAAGATGATAAGCTTAATGAAGCTGTCTCTTCAAGTATGTTTATAATTGAGGTTAATCTTTCTACTTCTGTTCCACGTAATTGGGTATTAAATATTAGATATGGCTCTCATATTTGTAATAACATGCAGATGTTAACATGAAGTAGATCATTAAAGAAAGGCAAAATAGACCTGCGAGTTAGCAGTGGAGCAAGAGTTGCCACATTAGCTATATGAACTTGTAGTTTAACTTTGCCTTCTAGCTTTGTATTAGAACTTGATAATTGTTATTATGTTCTTATTATTACAAGAAACATCATTTCTATTTTTTATTTCGATTTGAATGGATTTGTTTTTGTAATTAAGAATAACAGTTGTTCTTTTTATAAAGATGATGTTTATTATGGATTTGGGTTACTTACAAATGGTTTGTATGAGTTAGATCTTGAAAGGCCAATTCTTAATATAAATAGTCAGAAAAAAATTAACCAAAATCCATCTTATTTAAGGCATTGTAGGTTAGGTCATATCAATGAAACTAGAATCACAAAGTTACATAAAGAAGGATATTTGGATCCTTTTAAGTATAAATCATATGAAACTTGTGAATTTTGTTTATTGGAAAAAATGACCAAACTATCCTTTAAGGGAAAGAGGCAACTTACTAGTGAGTTACTAATTTAATATATTCAGATGTATGTGGGTCTATGTCCACAAATGCTAGAGGTGGATTCTCGTATTTCATTACATTCATAGATGACCATTCCAGATATGGTTATGTGTACTTAATGAAACAAAATTCTGAATCATTTAAAAAGTTCAAAGAATTTAGACTAGAGGTCGAGAAATAAACCGACAAAAATATTAAGACACTTACCGACAAAAATATTAAGACACTTAGATTAAATCGATGTGGTGAATACTTAGACTACAAGTTTTTTTTGGTTACTTAAAAGAGAATGGGATTCTCTCACTTTGGACTCCTCCTACAACTCCACAACATAATGGAGTTTCTAAGAGGAGAAATCGTACACTATTAGATGTGGTACATTCCATGATGATTCATGCAGTCCTTCCTATGTCCTTTTGGGAATACGCAATTAAAACCGCAATATATCTTCTAAATAGAGTTCCATCTAAATTGGTTGATAAGACACCATGTGAGATATTGACTAATAGAAGACCTAGATTATCACACTTAAAGATTCGGGGATGTGAAGCTTATGCGAAGTGTGTTATATTTGATCAGCTCCAAGCTAAATCAGATAAATGTAAATTTGTGGGGGATCTGACAGAGAGTTTCAAATATCAATTTTACCACCTTGTTGAGCAAAAGGTGTTTGTCTCAAGACGTGCTCCATTCTTAGAAAGAAAATTTATTCTCAAAGAAAGTAGTGGGAGTGAGGTTGAACTTAGAGAAATTCAAGAGCCATAAATTCACATCAAAATGGAACAAAAACCTCAAATTGATAAATATGATGTACAATTGAGAGTTAAAGAGAAACATTATTCGCAGTGCACTAATAGTATATGTCATCCCCCCATTAGATTAGATCTATATATTGAGCAGGGAAAGGATAATGTATAGCTCATACATGATGAGCCTACTAATTTTAAAGAAGTAATGTTTGACATTAAGATCTTAAATGAAATCCGTGTACACTAACCAAGTATGGACTTTGGTGGATGCGCCTAATGGTATTGTACCTGTTAGATGCAAGTGGGTTTTTAAGAGAAAAATTGACATGGATGGCAATGTACATACGTACAAAGCGATGTTAGTGGCTAAAGATTACAAACAAAAACACGGGGTTGATTTTGGTGAAACCTTTTTACCGATAGCTATTCTAAAATCCATCAGGATCTTATTAGCTATATCAACATATCATGATTACGAAATTTAGCAGATGGATGTCAAAATAACATTTCTCAATGGGAATTTGCAAGAGGATGTGTATATGACACAATATGAAGGTTTGTAATCTAATAGATTTCCTAATCAAATATGCAAGTTACAAAGGTCCACTTATGGACTTAAGCAAGCATCACAAAGTTGGAACATCCATTTTGATGAAATAATCAAAGAGTTTGATTTTATGAAAAATGTGGATGAACAATGTGTCTATAAGAAGGTTAGTGGGAGTGCAATCGTTTTCTTAGTGTTATATATGGATGACATATTGCCAATTAAAAACAACATAACTATGCTTTTGTTGTAAAGATTTGGTTATTGGGAACTTCTCTATGATTGGTATGGGAGAAGCAACCTATATTTCAGGAATAAAGATCAATAGAGATAGATGAAAAAGGCTACTTGGATTGTCCCAATCCATATACATAGATAAAGTGTTAAAGAGGTTTAGCATGGAGAATTCGAAAAGGGGGTTCATACCCATGTTGTATAGGATTTCTCTCTGACGGAGTTTGTGTCCAAAGACATAAGCAAAGAGAGATAAAATGGATTGTGTTCCATATTGTTCGAAAATTGGATCAATCATGTATGTGATGCTATGTATTAGACCAGATGTTTCTTATGCTTTGAGCATAACGAGCAGGCTTTAGTCTAATCCTAGTGAGGGTCACTGGATGGATTTGAAAAATATCTTAAAGTACTAGAAAAGAACTAAAGATGTTTTCTTGTTCTATAAAGGAGATGAACTGAGAGTTTAAGGATATTCAGATGCTAGTATCTAGTCATCTTGATGATAGTAGATCATAGTCAGGGTAAATCTTCACCATAAATGGTGGTGCAGTAAGTTGGAAAAGTTCCAAACAACCAACCATTGCAGATTCATAATCGAAGTAGAGCACATTTCAGTGTCAAAAGCGGCAAAAAAAGTGGTTTAGATCAAGAATTTCATCACTAAACTTAGAGTGGTTCCTAGCTTTGTTGAGCCTATAGTATTGTACTGTGACAACAACAGTGCTATTGCGCAAGTAAAGGAACCCAAGTCTCATCAACGGTCCAAATATGTACTCGGGAAGTTTCACTTGATTAGGGAGATAGTAGAGAGGAAAGACATAGCATTAGAGTGAGTTTCACTAAAAAGAATCTAGCAGATCCTCTTACTAAGCCATTGTCTCAAAAGAGAAAGGATCGACATATGGATGGATATGGTATTTAGATTCATAGACAATTGACTTTAGTGCAAGTGGGAGATTGTTAGTTTATGCCTTTACAGCCAATCAATTGGATACAAATTAATGTATAACATTATTTTAATTAATGAAAAAGGCTTTATTTATCTTTATTTATTAATTTAATTAATATTTTATTTTTAATACTAAAGGTAAAATCCTTGAAATAATTACTGTGTAAGATGAGATCATAATTATGAGATTAAATTTACACTTATGTATTATTCCTAAATGTTCCTAATTGTAGTTTTATCAAGATGGAATATTATTGAAATGGTAAAACTAGCACACATTATGTTTCTTTCTTATGAAGAAAGTAATTAATCTCATAAATTAAAGTATGGTGATACTTAAACAACTATGTGGGTGATTATTAGAGAATAAGTCATTGACCTGGCCCGGTTATGAGAATTTTAAATGGAATATTACTTATGTGTCTGTGGATTATCTCACAAAGATGGTTGTATAATTGATTCTCAAAATTGAGATTATCAAGGTATCTCGTATGAGAATTACTGTATTTTGATACTACTTATGAATTGTCCTAGGATAATTTAGTCTATAGTCATTGGATATAGTAAGAGCCATATAGAGATAGTTGAGAAAGTCAATATAGGACTCATCACTCTAAAGTCATTAGAGAGAATATTCTACTATTCTTGATTAGTAATGATTTATGAAATTCTCTGGCCAGAGTGAATTAATATTTGAAAAGGCGTTTTCAAATTTCAATTATAAATCAATCACTAATTAGCAAGAGCAAACATAATTGGACCAAAAGAGTAGACAATATATCCATACTCCATCCAAATAGAATATTGAATGACAAAAGGATTAAATTATACATCATAATCATGCATGGACATATTATGTCAATCACTTTGACATTCCTGATAATTAGGTAATCATGACATGTTACTAGATGTCAATCATGATTTGTGATTATAAATTGTTTAACTGGAGAATTAAAGATAAATTAAAAGAAGTTTTAATTTTTCTAATTCTATTTGTGAATTAGAATTGTAACTTATAATCCTTGTCAATTATTAGGAACCTAATGGGTCACATATCAAAGAACAATTTGTGAAAAAAATCAATTTAATTAAGTTGGACTTAATTATAAAGTTTGAGAAACTTTAGGGATCAAATATGGCATATTTGATTTTATTAAAATTAAATTAATTAGAATTAGAATTTGATTTTAAATATAATTAAAGAAATTTAATTATAAAAAAACCTAATGATTTTTCTATTTAAATAAAGGAAGAACATTTAGAAGCTAGCACTTTGTCTTCTTCCTATCAAAACAGTATTAAGAATTGCTCTGTAGATACCATCAAAGGCTGGACAATTGGACAGTTCATGATTGACAACTCATAAACAGTTTCAAAGGTTTTTCAGTTGGAACACAAAAGGTATGATTTCTTATTCAAATTCATGTTTTATTCAAATTAATTCAATTATCAGGATCCGCTCGGAATCTATAAAATTGTTTATATTTTTTTGTTGTGCCCATGATTCAATCACGATTAGATTCCAATAGAAAACAAATTTAGAAGAAGCTTAGAGCAAACTCAAACTCTCGATGGCTTACTTCAAAGTGTTTGAATATGTATCTTATGTTCACATTCTTGATTACAAAAGGACAAACCTAGATGCCAAGAATGTAAGATGCATTTTTTTTTTTGGGTATGTGAGGATTCAAAAACATATAGATTGTATGATCGTATCTCTTAGAAGATCCTAGTATGTAGAGATGTGGTGTTTGAGAAGACAACAACTAGGATTGTGACGAAAATCATAAGGAATCTAGTTTGTTTGACTTGAATTGGGACGACAACAAAAAAGAATCAAATAAATATTAAAATAGAGATGAATATGAAATTGATAACATTAATGTTTTAAAAATTGGATAAAAAGTTAAATCACTAAGACAAGATGTTAGCTCAAGGTTTATTATTAATGATTTTAATGATAACCTTATAATATTTGAAATTTCAAATTAGATTTATTTCCTTGTACAATTAATGGTCTAATTCTTAAAAGAAAATAAAATTATAGGATAAATGCTTCATTTCTTGCAGGAATCTTCCAAATGAACTTACCTTATTTATTTCACATTATCCAGAAGAATCTTGTTATCATTGGAGTTATTTCCTTCTATTGTTAACGGGTTAATTTTCATAAGGAAATAAAATCATACAAAATACGCTTCCTTTCTTGCAAGAATCTTCTTTATGAACTTACTTTATTAGAAATGATTTATCTGAAAGGATCCTACTAATTATGAAGGTTGTATATTAGCCCCATGATTACTAGAACATTTTTGGCAAAGATGACATCGAAGTTATTCAGATTTAAATTCATCCAGTTAACTAAAGATGCAAGTGAAGCAACGACTAGTTGAAAAAAATGCTAGAAGAGCCACTGCTTTTAAGAAAATATATTAGACTTTTGAAATACATATGCAACATCAATTTTCTTGAAAGTGATATCATTGTCAAATCTCTTGTGCTTTAAAAAGTGAAAATTCTTTTTGAGAGAGATCATTGAAGCTCATATTGAGTAGATTACATTTTTATCTTTTGAGAGCTTGTAGAGGCTAGCTAAATAGTACTATTTTGGAAGGTTGGAGAACCTTGAAAAATATATACTCGTGAGGTTAAAGAGACTCGTCAAATTACTACTTGGGATTTTAGTGAAACACTCAAGTTGAATACTTAGGTACCGAACGTGAGCTTGGGGTATAAGCCGAACTAATATAAATCAACTGCATCATTCCTCTCTCCTTGTTAAATTTTAAATTTCTACAGTATATTGTTTGTGTTTTCATTTTTGCAAAAGGCTCCTTTACTTTTATAATAAGCTCTTTCTGTTTTCAACTTGCAAGAGGTTCTTTGCAGTTTTAACAGGCACCTTCTATTTTAAATTGTTTTATCAGGATTTATCGTTTGGCAGTCTCCTATTGTTTGGCAGGCTCCAATTATCTAATAGGCTTTTGTCGTTTAACAGGATTCCATCGTCTAACAAACTCCTATTATTTTTAAATTTTAACAGGCTCCTATTTTTATAAGAATTAAAAGTAAATTGCAAAAAAAAAATTAAGTCACACATAACTCACCCATTTCTTGTGTGTGTTTGCTTTATCATAAAAAGTTTAAATTTTAAAAAATTCAACTAATATTAGACCACTTTAAAACTGACTAAAGATTAAATAAAATTAAAGAATTTAAAATATGATTGAAAGAGATTGTCATTACCTATTGAAGAATTTAAAGTTTAATTAAAATTTTGTTAAATAAAAATTAATTGATTATTTTAGTTTATAATATCTTATTAATTTATAAACTTTTTCCAATTAATTAATGAATTGATCGACTTTTAACAACAAAAGTTATTAAAGTAAATTGAATCGAAAAGATGAAAATCAAACCAAAAAATTAGACAGTTTTAAGTTTCTACAATTAAACCAGTCAAACTGATTGACTTAATTATTGAATCAGAAACGGAATGACCAAATCATTGGAGAGAGCATGTTGAATTTATTGGAGTTCAACTAGTCTTTTGCTTTCTTTAGTTTGTGACTTAATTGATTTGAATAATTCTTATTCTATAGTAATCAATCATTCGTTTCTTAATCAATTATCGCATTAAGGAGGTTGTAATACGTGAGCTACAATTTATTTTTATTATTCAATATAAGACTATATATATAACCAAATCAGTTAATCAAATAGAGCAACTTCAACTTCTAACTCTTATTTTAACATATATAATTCTTAACATACCCACATTTTTGGATTAATGTATTTTTAAAACTCAACTAATGTTTATATTTATTAGATTAAAAGTGAAAATAGTTCCATAAAATATAAAGGTTTAGTTTACAAGTGGAGTACTCATTTTTTATAGCAATTCCATAAATATAAATAAAACCGAATCAATTATTAATAGGCACTTGGGATAATTTTGGTCGATTCAATCGTAAAAATCATGAACTATCTAACTTTTTAGTTTAATTTTTAATTTTCAGTTTGATTTAATTTAATGGTTCTTGTCGTTAAAAATTAATTAAATTATTAATTAATCTATCAATTTTTATTAATTAATATGTTCTTATAAATTAAAATAAATCAATTAATTTTTATTTAACAATATCTTTTTTCAATTAAACTTCAAATTCTTCGATGATTAAGGACAATTTTTTTTAATCATATTTTAAATTCTTTATTTAGTTAATTTTATGATATTTTAATACTGATTGAACCTTTTCAACTTTAAGTCTTTTGCATTATTGGTTTAAATTTTTGTCTGATTTTTAAAATATTGATAAAATCTATAAAATCCGGAATTTTTCCTGAAGATTAAAAAGAAAATTTGAAGGCCAGAAGAAACCCATATATAAACACAAATAGAAAGCAAATAATGCCAAGTATTCTGCTTCCGCCATCTCCAGTTATAGCCTTTGGTATTTGGTAGTTGGCGTAACTGTGCTAAGCGTTTCTTGATTCGTTTTCCATTACCACGGTCCACCGCCAGTCTCCGCAGCGGACTACCACCGACCTCTGCCCCCTCCTCACGGGCAACCCTTTCTTCTTCCCCATGGAGGTAAGGAGATCATCCATTTCTTTGATTCAACAGTATTAAAATTGATTGTTTCGTAAAGATTTGAGGTTCTTTAAACTTGCGTTGCTTGGTAGCTTGTGTTTATTTTGAACGTAAAAACGAAAAGGTTTAGCAGTGATTTTCATGTGCTGAGATTTGGTCAAAGTTGGTATCTTTATTGCAGCGAATCTCGATTGGAGTCATTGGCAAGAATAAAGAGATGGTGAAGCATTTGGAGGACCGCGGAGTGATCAAATCAAAGAAAGTTTCTGAAGTTATGGAAACTATCGATAGGGCTTTGTTTGTTCCTGATCGTACCCCGCCTTATTTTGATAGTGCAATGACTATTGGCTATAATGCCACTATATCTGCGCCTCATATGCATGCTATGTGTCTTCAGCTGTTGGAGGATCATTTGAAACCTGGCATGTGTGCTTTGGACGTTGGCTCAGGTGCTTTTCTTTTCTTTTTTGCTTTTCCTCTATATGATTCTTCGGAAAGGATATAGAATGTTAACCATATGGTATGGAGCATGATAGGAGTATCATTGGGACTTAGTTGCATAAGCTTAGAGACCACTTGGCAATGCTACAACATGGTATTTAAGTTAATATATTGCTTTCTTTTTTACTGGAAATTTAATAGCTTTCCATTCCACATTCTATGAACTATGCGCCTTGGAAGAGTTTCTGTTTGTGTGGTGAAAAGACCATTCGAAAACTTTGCTGATGGATATTCATGACAGGAACTGGTTATTTGACTGCATGCTTTGCGCTGATGGTTGGGCCTCAAGGACGTGTAGTTGGAGTGGAGCATATCACTGAGCTGGTTACGTCTTCAATTGAGAATATTGTGAAAAGTGCAGCAGCTCCATTGTGGAAAGAGGGTTCCCTCTCAGTGCATGTTGGTGGTCTGTGATGAAACCTGCAAATTCCAGTTTCAAAAAGATAATCAGTGCTCTGCTGTAATCTAACATCAATGAAGCGGCTATGACTTGGGAATCATATTTTTTCAATTTTATAATAATGGCTTTTATTGGAAATCAGTAAGGAATAATAGGGGAATAACTTGCATACAAATGGCAACTAGATCGTCTGCATTCAAATACGTTAGTAGTTCGGTCATAGTTTGTTAATTACATGCTTAATGGGAGCAATTGAGGTGCTCATATGAGTTCATAAGTTGGAATCGAAGTTCTCTAACAAGTTATCTGTTTATACTCTCGACTGTAGATGGAAGGCAAGGTTGGCCAGATTCGGCGCCATATGATGCAATTCATGTTGGAGCAGCGGCAGCAGCAGAGATCCCTTCGGCACTTATTGAGCAATTGAAGCCTGGTGGTCGAATGGTAATTCCAGTTGGCGAAATGGTTCAGGATCTTAATGTCATTGACAAGAAGCAGGATGGTTCCGTCAGCGTCCGGAGTGAAACTCGAGTTCTTTATGTCCCTTTAACAAGTCGAGATTCACAATTAAAGGGCTCAATTGCTTAATATGGAAACAAAATTCTGGTTCATCACTCTGCTTACCTGAATATGTTGTATCAAACCCGCTTTCTGAATATCCTACATGGATTTACTTGTAAATAACATTGAATTCACGTTATATCTGCTGAAAACTTTTTTTCGATGTGTATTGACAAATAATTGAAAAATCTAATCAATTTAATTGTAAATATTTTGAATTGCCTAATTTTATTAATATTTTTAAAATTGGACCAATTCGATTTACTCATCTCAAAGAAATATAAATTTGCCTAATTTTTAGTCCAATTTTATAACCTTTTATAAGAAAATGATTGATTAAGCAATAACTCGACTAATACAAGCCTGGATCGTCTATCGAAGACAACCCTGTCTTATTCTGTCCAAGACCAAAACATCGCCGTTTTTGCTTAAAAATTTTAAACCACCCCTTCCGTTATGCTACTCCTCTTTCAAAGCCAAGCCGCAAAGACGCCTACGAGCTTGGCGTTG
>JANSVA010000007.1:29740013-29794883 GCA_025504915.1 Erythroxylum reticulatum | reverse complement strand
TTGATTAATAAATTGAATTATTAATTAGTGTATATAAGTAATTTCACTTAAGACAATTTAAGAATATGTTAAAATATAATTTTTAAACTATAAAGAAGTATGTTTAAAGAATATTACAAAAAGTTAAAATAAAGTTAAGAGTCCTTTTTATTGCCTTTCTTTAAACATATTTCAACTTTTATTAGTCTTTAAATAAATAATAATATAAAATATAATTTTTGTCATTATTATTATTTTAAATTTTATGTTAGATTTAATCTTAATTTAAATTATTAGATTTATTAGATATTAATAGATGTTATTAATGCATTTTTTAATAAAGTGTTTTATTTTATACTATATCTTACTTTTTATAATTTTTACTTCTTATTTATCATAAATCGGTTTTATAACGGTTTAATTCCAGTTGAACGTTTAAACATTAAAGCTTTTATTTGACCGATTCGATATCTGGTCCGGTTTTTAAAACATTGAAATTTTCAGTTCAGTTTTCAACTTTTTAGTTTGATTTATTTTAATAACTAAATTGATCAATTTTTAATAATTAGAGTTATTAAAATAAATCGAAATTTTTGTAAATTAATAAGTTCTTATAAATCAAATAAATCAACTGATTTTTATTTAATAGTATCTTTTTTTAATTTAACTTGAAATTTTTCGATGAGTAAAGAAAATCTCTTCAATCATATTTCAAAATTTTTAATTTTATTTAACCTTTAGCTGATTTTATAGCGATATAATTTTGATTGAATTTTTTAAACATGAAATTTTTTATCTTATCGATTTAATTACCGATCTGAATTTTCAAATATTAGTATTAGCTATCGAGTTATTGTAGATACTTGATTGGGTTATGACGGATGAAACCCCGTTTTAGTTTAGCAGTGAGTTGAGCATTAGCTTGTGCCGCTTTCGGTAGTGATTTCTTACAGATTTGGATATGTTTAAAATTGTAATAATTTTATGTAATTAAATTTTATTCTTTCATTATAAAATTTATTTTTAAAAATTGTAATAATTTTACATAATTAAAATTTATTCTTTCATTATAAAATTTATTTTTTTAAAATATAATTAATGCAAACTTTACGGGTACCTTATTATTAACAAAATTTTGAATAATTAAGATAAAAGTATATACTTGGGTTATATAAATTTTCCTTATTATTGAAGCATCATAATAATTATCTTTTTATTTTTATTAATCAAACAACACTAATCAATAATGTAATTCATTCTTTTCACATATTACTCATACAAATAAATATTACTTATGTAAATTTTTTAACAAAAATTATAATTAATATAAAAAGAAGTTTAAATCTTACACATTTACAAAATTAAATTAGTTGAAATGGTATAATTTTTTACAATGAAGCATCACATAATGAGATTACTATTAGACTCTTAAATTTTGGAGCACTTTTCAGCGACCTTTGCGGTGGGCCTTAGGAGGAAGGTTAGTTGGATTCACATATAAGGGAGACATGCTAAAACACTAAGGTAAACATAGGTAAGTGAGATCGGACTTCGTGCAAATTTTGGTAGAGCCTCAAACCTTGTGAAGATTGACTCAACCCAGGCTAAAGACTTGACAAACTTGGCGCAGCTCGAATGAATGCACTACGACTAGCAAACTTGTTGTGGGAAACATTAGTCAACGTGATATAATCTGATAAGGATAGACGCGATCTTAACATAATCTTAGACAATTCAGTTGTAATGAAATTCTGAACGTGACTTGATTTTCAAATTAGAAAGCCTATATATAGCTCATTCAAACTTTGCTCTTCTCATTCAATCAGAGAAATCATTCCTTATATTCTTTTAAGAGAGTAATATAAAGGCTAGTTTAACCGTATCCCTGTGCTTTCTTATTGCCTTAATTTTTTATTGATTTTGTTACCTAATTTTTTTGAGTGCGCGAAATAAACACTTCCAAGAGTTGTTAAAAGCTAAGACTTACTTAAATAGACCTAAATGAGATTGCTATGCAAAGATTGTTAGTAATCAACTTCAATGAAAGTTCAAATCTCAAAGTGATCTTTATATCAATTATCATAATATCAAGCGATAACAGCCATAACTACAGCACATCTCAACAGATACCACCCACTGGGATGTGATCCTCTGTCTCCATTTTTATGTACTTACTCTGTCCCATTGGATCCAAGCCATCCATTTATGTGAAACCTACATGTGTGGGTTCCACATAAATGGATGGCTTGGATCTAACGAGACAAAATAGGTACACAAAAATGGAGGCAGAGGATTTCAGGCCCACCCACCACCCATCTCTCTCAAAACCCCCACATATATGGATGGCTTGGATCCAATGAGACAGAATAGGTACACAAAAATGAAGACAGAGGATTTCAGGCCCACCCACCACCCATCTCTCTCAAAACCCATCCTACCCCTCCTAGTTTCTAAAGCAACAAAACTTCAATCCAATTTCTCAGGTAATTTCTTGGTTTAAACTTGATATGTATATGCGAATGCCAATGAGTGTCTCAACCAAAAATGGAACAATAACGAGCACGTCAGATGGTTATTGATTTGTCCAGACGGTACAAGAAATACAATTGCATACCATTAAAGACTCCCTCGCAAAGAACAGAAAGAAAGAGAGACTCACCAAGTTCCGTACCATAATTTATGATCTAGTGCCTATAACTGCGAATTGGAGAGTACTTGTACCTATTTTCCCGAGAACTACCTAATAAAGAAAACAAAAAAAATCCCAGAAAAGACAGAGAGATAGAGAAAGGGAAGCTATAAGCAGCAGAAGTGTATTAACTATAGCTTCAAAATGACCGCCTTGGTCTTTCCTCAGCAACATTCACTCTGATTGCCCTGCCATCCAGATTCTGCAACAAAGCCAGATACTGATATTTCATATCGGGAAGGAGACGTAAATGAGAGAAAATAAACAGTACAATCTATAGATGGAAACTCTCACGCAATACCTGTCCATCAAGGGCAGAGATCGCATCATTCATCTCATTCTCAGACGACATTGTCACAAATCCAAAACCTCGAGAACGGCCAGACTCTCTTTCGTAAAGTACCCTAGCACTCAACACCTTACCATGCTCACTAAAAACTTGCTCCAGGCGAGCATTATCAACACTCCAAGGCAGATTGCCCACATAGATCCTACAAGCAGTTTCATACAATGGAGGAGGACGGTCTGGCCTTGATCCTCTAGGAGCAGCCTTATTTACCGTTAAAAGCCTTCCACCTAATTCCTATTCAAATAAACAAATTGAAACATATCAAAGGCGGAGCAAGAAGTCCAATGCCAATGACAGGGCTTTCTCCAAAGCAAGTTAGCTATGTCCATAAATCATAATTCATCGTGTGCATTGAATTTTAACATGGTAAAGCAAAAGAAATGGGCACACACTACATGGCTTAAGTCAGCAGCTGCAATGAATGAACTTTCCTAACTCCAATATAAAGAAAATGAGTTACTGAATCATGCCAAGATTGATAATTGACCATTGATGTCATAGAAGACCGCTCTCTTACTTCAAATGATGAATACATAACCTATCTTTATCATAATCAAGAAGTAATTGACATTCTAAGCACTTTTATACAAGCAATTGCAAGATCCAATTTGAATATCATTTAGCTAAAACACAAAGTTACACCATCATCTTCTGAGAAGAGTTTATCCAAGACTAGATGTATCACAGCATCAACGATTAAGAACTGCATGTAGACTGAATCTAATAGAACTCGGTATGATGAAATCAAGAAGTACTCATTGCAATTTACTTTTCCACTATATTAAAAAAAAGTAGAAAACATAAAGCCTCCACTTAAAATATACAACTGAAATTCTTCAACTTTAAGTATGTTGGAGGAATTGTCTTAACTTCACTTTAAACTGTAAACTTGTAGCAAGAAGAAGACAGCTTCCTAAAAACAATTGGACATTTATCAATGCAACTGTCAAACTATAAGGAATACAAAAAACCTCAATGAAAAGCCAAAGGGAAGCTTACATAGCGGTGAAACAATTCCACAGCTTTCTCAGCTTCTTCAACAGTACTCATAGTTACGAACCCAAAACCTCGACTTGTATCTGTTTCTCTATTATAAATAACCTGCAATCCGGGCAACATTGAATAAGAACATGCATTGAACGAGAAACATCACAAACCCACGAGTTTAGAAGTCCGTAAAACCCTGAAACACCATCAAACCATCGGTATAACACATAATGACAGGGAGAACAAGTACCTCAGCAATCTCAACAGTACCAGCTTTCTCAAACAACATAGCCAAATTCTGACTGTCAACATCATAAGGCAAATTCCCAATAAAAATCTTGGCATCCTCTGACGGCGGTTCCAAAGCGCTGTCTCCGCCTTCCTCGCTCTCTCCTTCACCTCCAATAGCCTCCATAGCTGAATCCGCACCCTCACCCTCCCAATCCAATGCTGTAGCTTCAACATCACCACTTTCTTGTTCTTGTTCCAAGTCTGGTAATGTTATGGTGGTGGTGTCATCTTCCTCTTGTTTAGCCCAATCCGAGGTCTGGGCAACCAAGGGGACGATAGAAGAGAGGTGGATTTTGGGTTTGAGAGAGAGAGGTGAAGAGGAGTAGAAAAGGTATAGCTTTAATGAGGTGGCTTTGGGTGGGATAGAAATGAACCGTTGACGAGGTTTAACAGCAAAAAGAGAAGGTAAAGAGAGTAAAGAAGAGTCCAGCATTGATAAGGGATTGAAAGTAGGTATGAAGGAGGAAGAAGCCATAGAAAACGTGAAGGGTTTAGCGGAGGGTTGAAGATAAGGGTCTAGAGTAGACCTCAGGTAGGAGAAGGAGGAGAGATGAAAAAGATAAGAACCCAAATATTTAAATATTGAAGAAAATATTTATGTAATAGAGGCCACTTTGGTTTGTTTGGCTCATTTATTTATTAGATAGTTAGAACTTGGATTATGAATTTTCATATAATTTTAAGTTTTATAAAATTAATTCAAAATTAAATTTTTAAAAATTAAAAATATTCATATAACCTATAATAGTTTAAATAGGGAATTTATTAAATTTAATTGAGTTAAATATGTTATTGACTTTAAATTATCTTTTGATCAAATATTTGAAATAACATATTTTAAAAATTTCAAAATTATTAAGTAAATTCTAAGACTCGCTTTTCATCGAAAACATTAAAAACATCTTTCCTTTTAGATTAAAAGTGTATTTATAGCAAAATATAAAATAAACCATAACATTTTGAAGCGTTCAAAACGCTTCAAAACGTAATGATTTAATTTGAATGCTTCAAAAATGTTATGTTTCAAGTTATATTCTATTGTAAATGTTGATGTTCAAAATGCTACATAAAAGTCAATTTAAAAAGTCATCTAATGTGAAGTTTATAAAAAAAAAAGTGTGTTAAATGCTTCTTTACGACATCGGATTGGGAGGGTGATGGTTTCTCTAAAGCTGGATTATTGTATCTTACCAAAACGGTTAAATGTTCATGAGTACTTGAATTTCCTTCCATTTATTTATAAAAATAAATGAAGACATATATCAAAACAAAGAATAAATAATTTCCTTACATAATATGCATGTCCATCTTATATAATATAAATTATTTTATTTGACTACATTATACACAATTCAATTCAATTCCATCCAATACAATTCAATTTTATCCGAGACAATTCATCAATAAGTCAAAAATTAACAATTCAAGTATTCAACATACACAATTACATAATACTGATGTCCATTTTATATAATATAACTTATTTTGTATGATTATATCATACACAATTCAATTTTATCCAACACAAATCACTAGTAAGTCAAAAACCAACAATTCAACTATTCAACATATACAATTAGACAATATATATGTTTATCTTATATAATATAATTAATTTTGTTATATTACATCATATATAATTCAATTTAATCCAATATAATTTACTAATAAGTCAAAAACTAACAACTCAAGTATTCAATATATTGACCATCAAAACATGAAAAAGTTGGCTATACAAAACTTTTAGAGTCCCATATGAAGAGAAACAATTTTTTTCCTTATATCTTAGTTTTTAAATATTTTTTATTACTTATATAAGTAGCACTGTAACATTATTAATATTAAAAGTGAGAGTTAAAACAATATCTACTTTAATATGAATAACTAAAAGTAACATAAGTAATTAAACCTAACAAATAAATAAAAGAGATTGAAGAAATAAAGATAAAAAATTACTAACATGTAAAATTATAAGGAAAAGTTAAAAAAAGGGTTAAATACTCAATTAGAAAGGATTTTTTTGGATTTATCATTTATGTGTAAGATTGAGATGCTTTAAACCACCAAACCAAATTTAGTTTCATTCAATCCTAAATTCCAAACCACCAGATAAAACAAGACCCATGCATTTCATTCACTTCCAAATTACAATCCAACCATTTACAAATCACAAATGCAATTCAGGAGTAGAAAAAAACCAATTGAAAACACACTAAAAAAATCATAATGTATTTCCTTTGGGTTTTTTGGTTCGAGTGGGTTTGGATCTAGATCTATTCCATATTTGGCAATTTTGGATGTGATTAATGACTGGAAATGTTGTCGGAGATTAATAATGACAAAAATGGACTGTTGGAAGCTGGAAGGTGATGGTGTGCCGCGTGGAGGAGAGTGGGGTGGTGCGGTCATGTCACTAGGTGGAGGAGAGTGGTACGGTGGTGGTGTGGAGGAGAATGGAGAATGGTGCGGTGGTTTTGTAGTTGTCAGAGAGGGAGAGGGAGAGACGACCGCCAGAGAGTAGAGAGAGGGAATGGAGAATGTGTGAGAGAGAGAAACAAAAAAAAATGAAAGGGAGGAAGCAGATGAGGGTTGGGGGTGTTTTTAAAAAATAAAAATTATCATTTTCGCTAAAAGGCGCTTGGAATTTTTAAAAGTTACAGTACCGGCATCCATTACCATTAACCTTGATACTATTCCATTTTTAAACTGGTACTAAATGGTACTAAACAGTATTCGTATCCATGACTTTAACCTTGCGTTTCATTTTTGAAATTACTAGAGTTGAAATTAAATATCAAATATTTGTAGTTTTGAATTCTAAGAACCATGGCATGTCACAAACAAATAAACAAATTATTATACCAGGACTATGATTACCAAATACATTGACCAATAATTGGAGGCTTTTGTACATTGGATTATGCGTTGTGTGTATATATATATATATATATCTTAGTAGGCAATCTTGGTTTCCCTTGACTTGCATTCACCATTAAGATTGACTGTAAACAACCTATCTTTATTGTTGTACAAAAATTCCTCTTCGTCTCCCTATATGGAATATATCACCCAAATAGAAGTAATATAAAAAATAATAAAACAAAAATAAAAAATTTATGTATTTTAACTAATATGATTCATAAACAATGAAATCAATCTATTTATTATTGTAAAAAGATATAAGATGAATTACGATACCAATCATCTTACGAAACTCTTATCAAAATGGTTATAATTTAAGGTTACATACAAGAAATCTAGATACATTTACATTTTATTTCCACTAATTTAAAGTTAATGAACTTCTATTTCTGCACATTTTCGAATTTTGTGTCACGAGTCTGATGTTTGTCTCACTCTTGACATTAATGTCAGTTTACTTTTAATTTGAAAATTTCTATCCAGTACGAGATTAATGTTGTTTTCATATCCGTGTCTAATAACAATTAGCTTTTGTAATTTTACTATTCACCAAAATTCAATACTTCTCCATCTTGGCTTGAATTGTCTAACATTTAACCAATAATCACCCCTAAAGTAAGCCTACAATGACTTTTAAGTTATGAAAACATTCACCAAATTCAAGCTATACTTAAAATTTTCTATTTAAAATAAATTTGTCAACATATCTACTAGGTTTTATCTTCTATATGAAAAATATCTTATCTTCAATAACATCTTGAATAAAGTTTAACCTAAGATTTAATATGCTCATGATTTTTAGCAGTGTATTCTAACTATTATAATAAATGATATAATCTTGCAAGTCCATATCCAAACTATCAACAAGATCATGCAACCATATAACTTTTATTCACCCCTGTCATAGATGATATGTATTTTGTTAGCTCAAGGTTTATATTTAATAGTTTTGATAATAACTATATAATATTTTAAAATTCAAATTAGATTTATTTTCTTGTATAGATAATAATATTTTTTAAAAGGAAATAAAATCATAGGAAAATTACTTACTTTCTCGTAAGAACCTTCTTAGTAAACTTTCACCTTATCTTTTTGAACAATTAGTTTCGAAAATTTTTGTTCCATCAGAGATGATATTGAAAAAGTCAACTCAGAATTAAAATGAAGCAATGATTAGATGAAGAAATTAACTATTTAAAGAAGAGCGACAATACTTGTGAAGCAACAAGCATACATAAACATTCAAAACGTTTGAGTAACATCTATATTGTTGAGAGTTATATCATTATTATTGTGCTTTAGAAAGTGAAATCACTCTATCAAGAGAGAAATTGTTATTTGAGAACTTACTTTTGATTTTAAATTTTATTTTTCAGTGAACTTTTAGAAGCTTGTTATACGTTTCGAGTGTAGAAGGTTAGAGAACCTTGAAAAATATGTACTTGTGAGCTTGGAGAGGCTCGTCAAATTTAATACTCAGATTTTTATAATGAAATACTCAAGTTAGATACTTGGGGACTGGACATAGGCTTGGTCGTTAGCCGAACCAATATAAATCTACTGTGTCACTCTTTCTCTTTTCCTAACTTTTAAATTTTCGTGTTATAAGTTTGTGTTTTCAAGAGGCTCTTCTAGTTTTTCAATATGTTCCTTCTGTTTCTATAAAGCAAGAGGTTCTTTTTGCTTTAAACATGAACAAACTCCTATCAATTAACAAGCTTATTTTTATTTGAGCTCTAGCAGGCTCCTATTGATTGACAAGCCCTTTTCTTTTTAAGTGTAAATAGGATCCTTTCGATTAATAAACTCCTTTCGTATTTTAAATAACTAACAATATCCTTTCTTTTTAAACATTAATAGGTTCCTTTTGAAGTTTAATAGGACCTTTCCATTTATCAACTCATTTTATTTAAGAAGGAATTTAAAGATTTAAAATACCTTGCAAAATTTTTACTCACAACTCACCCCCTCTTGCATGTGTTTTCTTTATCATTTAGTATCAGAGTGATGTTTCACATTTATTGTGTTTTACAGCACGTGATAAATCATGGCAAATAACTTAAGAAGCCTTAAAGGACAATCCATCTCAAAGCATCCTTACTTTAATGGAAACAACTACTCCTATTGGAAAGAGAGAATGACCATCTATCTTCAATTGGTGGATATCGAAATTTGGCTAGCTATCAAAGCTAGAACTACACCTCCTATTACTGAAAATGTAGAAGTGTGCATTGATGCCGATAGAAGAAATGAACAACTGAATGCCAAAGTAACACATCATTAGATCTATGTACCATCTCCAGAAGAGTACGAAAAGATATCCTACATTTCTAGAGCAAAAAAATGTGAGACAAGCTTTGAGTTACTTTTGAAGGAACTAATAAGGTAAACAAACATGGCATAAGTCTTTTGGCGCATCAATACAAGATTATTTGCATGAGAAACAATAGACGAATTCTTTAGACGTTTCAACAATTTCATCACTACCTTGAAAATCTTTGGCATGATATATCCAAATGACGAGCTAGTAACAAAAATTCTAAGATTATTACCAAAGAAATGGAGACCTAAAGTGACAGGCTGTGGAAACTGCAAAAGATCTTGATACAATCTCACTTCACTGGTTAAGAGAAAACTTAATGGCACTAGAAGCATTTGGCGAATCAAATCCATCAAATGATGATGAAAGTGATATTGAGTTGCAAATAGATAGAGATGATGAATTCAACTTCATGGTCAGAATAAATGTCCGCTTTTATAAAAAGAAGCTCATGAAGAAAGAGAAGGAAACAAGAAAACTGGAAACAACAGGTTTCTATCAAAAGGCAGCAACGGCAATAGCAATACACAAAATAATCAAATCATATGCTATCATTGCAAGAAGCCTAGACACAAAAGACCAGAATGTCCTCTTCTTCAAAGGACAAGATAGAAAATAGAAAACTCAAAAAGCTTGCTATGACTACAGCTTGGTCAGATAAGGATTTTGATAACTTTGAAGAAGAAGATCCCGAGGAAGTCAGCAATGTTTTCTTTATGGCTAAATCAGGAGATGATAAGGTGAATTATTCTGACTCTGATATTGAAATTGATGAATTGAGAGATGCATATCATGACTTATATGATCAGTACAAAAAATTGACAGTACAGTATTTCAAAAAGGTTGAGAAGTCAAAAAATATGATGAATCTTTAACGAATAAGATTAAATTATTAGAATTGGAAAACAAATATTTGTTGTCTAAAGTCACTTCTCTTGAAAATGTTAATAAATAAATAGTTTTAACAAAGAATGATTGGAACAAAAAATAATTCAGCTAGAAAGTTTATTACTTAAAAATGACTCTACTAAGATAAAACAACTGGAAGAAAAAGTGGCTGCTTTAAAAAATCAAAAAAGAAAAATGTGTTAAGAATTGTTTCTCTTAAAAAAGATCTTGCTAATTTTGTCAATGGAAGCAACAATTTTGATGCAATACTTAGGAGTGGTAAATGTCTTTTTATAAGGCTGGAATAGATATCATGAAAATAACAATATCAGGTCATACAAAAATTCTTTGTTAAATCTAGTAGTAGTTATAACTAAAATAGCAAAAACCTGGTAAGTGGAAAAAATCATAACAATTTTTTAAAAGAATTTAAAATTTTCATTAAGGACAAAAGAAGTTTAGTGTACATCTATGGAGAGGGACTCTCCCACATGAGATAAAACAACAAAGATAATACTAAAAAAAACATAGAAGAACAAAACGACAACATTGAGAACCAATTTAGGAGAGGTTGTGCGATGACGTATCTGTAATTAGGGTAAAAAGTCTCCAAAGTTTCTTGAAAATTTAGACTATTACTCAACTAAGGGGGAACACTCTATAGGCTGCGACACTATGATGGCGGTGTGGTGGTTCTTTTATCTGTCTTTAGGCTGGAAGGGAACTCTCATCTTAGGAAGGAGATCAAAATTCTAAAGGTTTTGTGAATCTCCCAAGATTAACAAGCTTCATTTGAATATTAGGAGTCTGGAGGGGACAACAAAGGACCTTCCTTTATGAACTCGACTAGTGAGGTAGTAGATCTAGAGGAGGTATGCTAAGATGCACTCAAATACCTACAGGTGAGTCAGATTCCTTCTAATCTTCATTTCTCTCCTTCTTTCATGAGTAGGTAAATTAGAAAACCTACTCGAGTTGCTCAAGAAATAGCTATGCATGAGTAGCACTGTTTTCTTTACTGTATCCTAAGTTTCATGATAGGAATTCTGTGATATATGAGTAAACACTAAGGACTATACTCTCCAGGAAAGAGCCAATCCTCTGCTATAATGTAGTCCCAACTGATTTATAATTAGTTGTTCCCTAATATTTGTAGTAGAGAATTCTATAAGAGAGAGTCGAGTGTTAG
This sequence comes from Erythroxylum reticulatum, assembly GCA_025504915.1. Classification (NCBI taxonomy): domain Eukaryota; kingdom Viridiplantae; phylum Streptophyta; class Magnoliopsida; order Malpighiales; family Erythroxylaceae; genus Erythroxylum; species Erythroxylum reticulatum. The sequence goes on along the minus strand of JANSVA010000007.1, from coordinate 29,783,266 downwards.
ATCTCCCTTTAAACCTTTGATTGTTTCTCATTCCAAATTATTTGAAAAAGACAAGTTGCAACTGTGACCATAAGTATTTCCTTATCATATTTAGAGATGTGTAGTCGAGATATTTCTAGTAAGATATCTGTGAGGCTACAATTAATAGTACCGGGGGAAAATAGACTAGAGATTCTAATATACACCTCTTTAAAGAAACCACATTTGAAGAAAAGATGATTCGTAGTCTCCTTCTTTAGTTTAAAAAGAATACAAAGCTTAGAAGAGGATAGGAATTTCAGTCTATCCATAGTGCTGAGACTATTCAACATGGTTAGCCAAAGGAAAAAGCTGGCATTCTGTTTGAGAGCCTTGCTCCAAATCAGGGAACACGACCTTATTCTAGTAATTGCCCCATCGACCATCTTTTTAGTTTCCTATTAGAGATTTTTGATATAGGTATCCCATCCTATAAGTATATATCATTTTCCTTGAGGCTTCTGCATTAAGGAATGAGCAAAAGTCTTAGTTTTTCTGGGGAAAGCAACCAATTATCATTTCTAATTATTTCGTGAAGCTTAGCTCTGTTAGAGAACCTTCCCAATAATGATCTTGCCAATTGATTATGAATTAAAGCTCCTTGACCTGTAAAGTTATCGTACCATAGAGAGATTTTATCTCTTGCCCTAATTTGACAAGTAATATATTGCTGAACTTCTTCCCTCAATCTAAGATTTTGGTTAAAGAACCAAAAGTAACCGTCTTTAATTCTTAAAGCCCAAAAACTCTCACCTATTACTATGTAGATGTGAATCCATTTGATCCACAATGATTATTTTTCACTTAGGATTCTCCAAATTATCTTGGTCATAAGAAATTTGTTGTTCTTACTAGTTGACTCAAAACCTAACCCACATGCCTCCTTTGGTTGACAAATATGCTTCCAATTCACTTTTGTAATTCCTTTCTCACCTTTTCCTTTACCCCGTAAAAACTGCTTCATCAGTTTTCCCACAGTTTTAATAAGTCCTTAGAGAGGAAGATATAAGAGCACCAGTAAATTTGCGTTGACATAATTATCGACTTAAAAAGTTGAAGTTTACCTTCATAGGATAGGGTTCTATTAGTCCAAGATCCTAATCTTTTCTGAATTTTTTCTATTAAAGGAAGACATTCACAAAATCTTAGTCTCCTAGATGAGATAGGAATGCCCCAAAAAAGAAAAGGTGAGTCTTGCTTTTCCATGCTAATAACTTGTGACAAATAATTTGATAGGTAAACAACACTATTGGATAGTAAGAAGTAACTTTTGTGAAAGTTGATACTTAATCCAGATAACTCCTTAAAAGGATAGAGAGTATTCATCAATAGAGAAGCTGAATCAGCATTTGCCCTACTTAGATGAATAAGATCATCTGCAAAACATAAGCTAGTTAGTGAAATCTTCTTACATTTAGACTGGTATCTAAAGTTGGAGTCAGTAGAAGTATTGTGTTTCAGCATAATGGTGAGAACCTCTATGCAAATAAGGAATAGGTAAGAAGAAAGATGATCCCTTGCCTAAGTCCTTTTTTGCCTTTAAACATCTCTATGGGGCTTCCATTAATCAATATTTGATATAAGGCAGTGGTAATGCATTCTTAAATCCATTTGATAAACTTATAGGGAAATTGCATAATCTCCATAGTCTGTAGCAAGAATCTCTAGTTAACATTATCAAAAGCCTTTTGTAGATCTACTTTAATAGTGTAGTATTAAGTGCTTCTGCATTAAGTGTAGCCTTTTAAAAACTCATGTAATAAAAGGACATTATCCCCAATATGTATACTACTCATAAAAGCCCTTTGATTCTCACTGATGAGTAAGTGAAGAACATTCTTCAGCCTATTTGCCAAAATCTTGGCGCTGATCTTATAGAGGAAATTAGTACATGATATAGGTCTGAAATCACTCCAAGTGGCCGAGTTAGAACTCTTAGGGACCAAACAAAGAAAGGTCTTATCAATCTCCTTAAGCAAGACACCATTTTGGAAAAACTCCTATACAACATCTTTAATGAATCTCCCTATATTACTCTTAAGTTTTTTGATAGAAAAGACCATTTAAGCCATTTGGACCTAGAGAGCCATTCATATTAAAAACCACGTTCTCAATTTCCTGAATTCGTGACAGATCTATTTAGCAAAGAAGCTTCATGTTCAAGAATCTTGGCATAACAAATTTCCTAACATCCACTCCAATACCCACCAAATGACCTTCTGTGCCAAAGAGATTTGATAAAAATTTCTAGCTTCCTTTTCAATTTCATCTTGCCCAAATAAATTTTCCCCATATTTGGATTTTAGGGAGGTGATTATATTGACATTTCTTCTAGTTGTCACTGAATTGAAGAAAAATTTTGTACATTTGTCTTTATCTTTAATCTAATTTATTTTGGCTCTCTGCTTCAATAAAGAACAATGATTATACACTATTTGCAAGTAGGTCTTAAGGGCTTCCCTCTCTGCTATAGCTAATGTACAATCAGTAGGTTAGTTTCCAAAGATTTCTGAATTACCGATAGCTTGTTTTTTGCTTTTTCAATCTCCTTTATGAAAATCTGACCTCTCCTTAAATTTAACATCTTCAATTCCTGTTTAATAGCCTTGAGCTTTTGCAAACAAGTAAACTTCTTAGAACTATAGATCTCATACTCCAATCCTTCAGTAAATGCTTTTTGAAAGCCCTCCACATTAACCAGAAAATTGTTGAATCCGGAAGGGTGATGAATTCTAGTCATTTTAAACAAATTATCAGCTTTAATAAGGGTATGATTAGAAATTCCCGGGTCTAAGAAATTTCTTGAACTTTCTGAAAAGGAAGTTAACCAGTCTACATTCACCATAGCTCTTTCTTAGTTAGCATAACTTCCATTAGTCCTCTACCTTTCCAATTTCTCTGGGTCCATGCTTGTATCACAGGAAAAGTAAGTCGTTTATCTATAAAAAGACCAACAAGTGCAGCATCCCATGTCCTTGTTCTTTCCTACAGAATGTCTAGACTTAGAGACACCATTAGCTTACCTTGAATCTCAACAAGTAGATACTAGATTAGGAAGAGTTAGAATTGTCACCCATAACCTGTTTCCATGTCTTTCTAGCCCTTTTAATATGTTGAAACACACTGCCAGATGGAGTAAAATCTATAGGAGGAGGAACAATAGAGGCTAGGGATAGGATAGTTTGATTTGTAGAGTGGGATGGAGAAGAAGAGTAGGGTGCAAAGTTCATAGCAAGTTGAGAAGGGGATGATGGACTAGAAGAGGGAAACGGGGTGGTTGAGGGTAGAGGTGGGAAGTCTGTCTCCATTTTAGTTTGAAAGCTAAATGGAATCAATGATGTTTCGTTTTATGGGTCATCAAAGGAAGAACAATGCTAGAAGGAAACAAGAGAAAGTCGATGGACAAGAAGGAACTCAAAATGGAGTAATGGAAAAAGAAAGCTGAAATGGAGCAGATCTAGGGTTAGGGTTTGGTTGTGAGAATGAAATGTAAGAGAGATGTAAGAGCTTTTCTCATTTTGTTCTTTTCATAGCAACTTTCATTTATCTGTTCTGTCCGATTATTATGGTAGACATGACCATATTAGTCACCTTTTTTACTTTCGAAAAATGAAAAATCCATTTCAAAGGTACGTTTGGAGACAGAAAGATCAAACTACTAACATGAAAGGACCCAAAAATATTTAGGTACCTAAAATGAGATAATACACACTGCAGATATGCTTCAAGACAAAGAAAAAGGAAAATTAATGGATAGTTAATAGGGACTATTCGATATACATGATAGGTAAAATATCCCATTTCAACTATATTAAAAGGAAAGACGGAGGTAATGTTATCTTTGTCAATAAAAACAAGGCAAAGGTCACTAAAATTGGTAAAATCGGTGATTCTAACTCTGGTTTTATTGATCATGTTCTTTTTGTTGATAGATTGAAGCCTAACTTGCTTAACGTAAGTTAATTATGTGATAAAGGTTATAAAGTTTTTATAACTTTCTATGCAACACATTGTGAAAATTATTGACAATCTTAATAATAATATTGCATTTATTGGTCCTAAAAATTAGAACATATAATGTGCTCAATTGGAAGATATATCTTCTTAAAATGAAAAGTGTTTTGTCTTAATAAAAAAGGATTCACTTATCTAGCATAAAAGATTTGGATATGCTAGTATGAGCATTTTATCAAATTTGTCCAAAAATGAGTTAATAAGAGGACTGCAGAATTTGAAACTTGAGAGTAATCAGCTTTGTGAAGTTTGTTTAAAAGAAAAACAAATTAGATGCAACTTCCCTCCTAAAAATATTGTCACTACTAACCATCCACTTGAACTCGTGCACATGGATTTATTTAGCCCTACTAGAACTCAAAGTTTTAGTGGTAAGCATTACAGTTTTGTTATAGTACATGATTTTTTTCCAGATTTACATAGATTTATTTTCTATCAAATAAAGATGATACTTTTGAAGTCTTTGAGAAGCTTTACAGGAAAGTTCAGAAAAAGAGTACTACATTTTATCTATTCTAATCGATCATAAAGTAGAATTTGATAACAGAAAATTTGAAGACTTCTGCAATGTAAATGGTATAACTTACAACTTCTTATGCCCAAGGACTCTTAAACGAAATGGAGTTGTTAAGAGAAAGAACATGACTCTCGTAGATATGGCCAGAACAATGCTACGCGAAAATGGCCTACCTCATAAGACCTATTTTGAAAAAGAACCCCTATGAGCTATGGAAAGGAAGAAAACTAAATGTTGCTTACTTTTGAGCATTTGGCTGCAAGTGTTTCGTTTTAAATAATAGAAATGACAATATTGGAAAGTTCGATGCTAGATCAGACGAAGCTATCTAGAATACTACTAGTAAAGGATTCAGAGTATATAATAAAAGAACAAAGAAGATAGAAGAGTCGGTATATGGGGTATTTGATGAAGCGCTACCTTCAACATTAGTAGTTGACTTATATAATGAAGAGCATCCATTAGTTCCTAAAAATACATTGAAGAATCAAACTACACCTATAATACATTTAGAATTACAAAATCAAGAAGGCCCCTTTGAAGCTAGAGCAGAGTAAGCAGGAGCCTATGTAATGAAAAACACCGAGAGAATGAAGAGGTCTTGATACACTTCAGTATATTGTAGGAGATCCCTGTGAAAGTCTAAGAACAAAATCATCGTTCAAGAATAACTTTGTTGCTCTTATCTTACAAATAGAACCAAAGACTATTGAAGAGGCCCTTACTGATAAAAACTAGATTTTAGCTATGAAAGATGAACTGAATCAATTTGAAAAAAACAAAGTCTAGAATCTAGTACGTTATCGTCAAAATAAATCAATCATTGGGACTTAGTGGGTATTTCGAAACAAACTTGACGAAATGGTAAAGTGGTAAGAAATAAAGCTAGACTTGTAACTCAAGGTTACAATCAATAAGAAGGTGTTGATTTTGATGAAACTTATGCACCTGTTCCTATATTGGAATCAATTAGAATTTTACTTTCCTTTTCATTCTATAGAAACTTTAAGTTGTTCCAAATGGACATTAAAAGTGCATTCTTAATTAATGAAGAAGTATTTGATAAGTAAACCCCATGTTTTAAAGATGAAAACTATCCAGATTACATTATGAAGTTAACCAAAGCTCTGTATGGTTTAAAATAGGGTTCTCAAGCATAGTATGAGAGGTTAAATAACTTTCTTCTTAAGAATAACTTCGAAAGAGGAAAGGTCGATAAAACCTTATTTATTAAGAGAAAGGAGAATGATTTACTTATAGTGCAATTATATGTTGATGGCATAATATTTGGTGCTATTAATCCATCCTTCTGTGAAGAATTCTTATCATTAATGCAGGGGGAGTTTCCAATGAGTATGATGAGAGAATTATCATTCTTTCTCAGATTACAAATCAAACAAACATAAAAAGGAATCTTCATTAGCTAAGACAAATACATAAAGGAACTCATCAAGAAATATCATTTTGAGAATGCCAAATCGATTGGTACTCCCATATACACTGGAACTAAACTTAATAAAGATAAAGAAGGCAAAGCTACGGATGAGACAAAGTATAGAGGAATGATTAGATCACTACTATATTTGACAAGCTCGAGATCAAACATTATGCTTAGTGTGTGTCTTTGTGCACACTTTCAATCAAATCTAAAATAAAGCCACCTTCAATTAGTCAAAAGAATCTTTCGATATCTACACAGAACTATAGATTTTTGAATATGGCATCCAAATTTTGATTTATTTGACATGGTGGGCTATTGTGATGCAGATTATGGAGGTGGTAAAGTTGATAAAAAAAGTACACGTGGTCACTGTCAATTTCTTGGAGGATTTCTAGCATCTTGGTCCTGCAAGAAGCAAAACTGCACATTGCTTTTGATGATTTAAGTGGAATATATAGCAGTTGGTAGCTATTGGGCTCAAATCTTATGGATGAAGCATCAACTACAAGATTTTTCTCTAAAATTTTCTCATATTCCTATATTATATGATAATATTAGTTCTATAAATCTTTCTAAAAATCCTATGCATCATTCTAGGACTAGGTATATAGAAATCAAACATCATTTTCTTAGAGATCATGTTTTAGAAGGAGCCATAATCTTTTGCATGTTAATACTGAGAATCAAGTAGTTGACATTTTCACCAAGCCATTCTCTAAAGATAGATTTTGTGTGTTAAGAAAAGAGTTTGGTATATGCAAACTCTCTGATATTATTTTTGTATGAATATTCTCTAGTATTTATCTTTGCATTTCGTTTAGCAGTCTCCTTCTATCACGATTCCTTAGAAACTCTCTCTTAGTTTAGTAGGCTATTTAGAGTTTAGAAGGTGCCTTTTAATGTAGAAACCTCCTCTTAGGATAGTAGGTTTCTTCTAGATTAGAAGGCTCCTCATTTTTTTATAAGGCTTATCAAGTTAACATTCTAAGTGACATATGTCCTAAAAATAGGGATTCATTCATGACGTCATTTCAGCCTTTTCAAAAAATGCGTAAGCAATTTGACAACTTTACTTATGCATTTGTTAGAAGATATGCAACCAATTGCACTTCCTATTTTAGCTTATATGTCTACTCATCCTCCTATAAGATCAATGCTCAGGAATTACTTAGTATACCCTAACTAAACTTCTCCCATTTTCTCATCTATGTCATTCTCATCAGTGCCGCTTATTCTCTTTGCACCCTAACTCTCTGCCTTCTTATTGCCTCTTCTGTTCTCTCTCAAACATCAACAAGCTCACCTATAATGGTAAGAACAAAGTCAAAAGGACAAAATAAAACCCCAACTTCTTCGATTAACTATGATGAAGCTCCCATTGTTGAACCTTTCTCCTCTAAACCTTAAAAGAAGAAAGTGGCTGAAGTGCACTGGCTTATAAATGAACATGATTCAGATGAAGAATTTACTCGGTTGATTAGACAACCACAGACCAGAGGAAGTCTTACAAATCAAGCTGAGAAAAGTTCTGAACAAAAAGAAACCATCGATGCTAAAAAGAAAGAGGAAGAAGAAGTCAGAAAAAGAAAAAGGGAAGAGTTAAAGAAAGACAAAGTGCCTGTAACTAAAGATACTATTAAGGACCCTATTGATATAAAAGATTTATCTTAAGAAGAGATATTTCCTAAAGAAAAAAGGGCAAAGACATTAATACCATAAAAAAAATATTTGAATTAATAGAAGCTGAAGTCCGCTATAAAACACACTACAAGAAAGGAAAGGTGGTTGCTGGGCAGATCTTGCCTCTTATGATGTTTGATGAAATAGGCATACCCATCTCTCCTTACTTTGTTTCCATTAGTTGGTAAATTTTTCTGAAATTACATGAGACAATATATGATGAGCTAGTTAGGATATTCTACACATACATGAAAAAGGAAGAAATTAATAGAAACCTAGCCATTGTCTCATAGGTGCATGAATGTGAAATTTTAATTTATAGAGAAATCTTAGGAGATATACAAAAAGTAGCTCTTATAGGGTGTACTAATTTTCCCTTTCATAAGTGGGATGTTGATGATTTGGAGTTAGTCGAAATTGTCAAATCCATCTACCTTCATGATGAGAAAATCCAAGATAGGAGACCCTGAAGCAAGCAATTAGAATTAATGCCACAATGCCTTGCATCGCTTTTAGCTACCTTAAATTTTCCCAGTATTAGCTCAGTTGAAAGGTTCATACTGTTGGACACTTATGTGGTGTACAATTTGCTAAAAGGGAACACAATGAATCTTCCAACTATAATCTTTAGGTTTATGGTAGATAAGGGGAATCATAAGAATACCACCAGTTGCCTACCTTATGGGATGTTGCGCACCAAGATTTTCAATCATTTTAGAGTTCCTTTTACAAATTTGAATTGGTATGCACCGGTTAAATTTCACCCTTTCATTCCCTATCAATTTGGATACAAATTGTAAAACAATGTTTGGGTAGACAAAAGATCTGAAAGAGTAGTAGAAAACTAGATCCTGCTCCAGACCAACAAACTCCTATTCCTCCTCCAGATGAAAATAGTGTAAAACTCCATTAACAATTCCAGAATATTCAAGCCAATCAAGAACAGATACAATAACAAATAGATAGCATGTAAAATCAGTTTCTCGACATGCAAATTTTGTTAAGAAAAATCTTTAAATCCCTTTATTAATCTTTTCTTGCTGACTTATTCTAATTTGCGATAGTTCCTTCCTCCCTATAATTATTTTTGATAATGATAGGGGAGACTTTATGTTGATATAGTTTTGCATATATGATGATATATTTCTCAATTCTGCCTTGGTTATATATGTGATTGATTCTACTGTTGAACTTGTGAAAATCGATGATATATAAATTTCTTAAGAGACAGATTCCTTCTTATTATATCTTAACATATAAAAGTCACAGGTATCTTTCAAAATTATTTATTATCTCTTTGAATTTTGAAAAATATATATTATTGCTTGTCATCATCAAAAAGCGAGAGATTGTTAGCTTAAGGTTTACATTTAACGATTTTGATGAAAACTATATAATATTTCAAAATTCAAATTGGACTTATTTCATTGTAAAGATAAAGGTATTTTTCAAAAAGGAAACAAAATCATAGGAAATTACTTCCTTTCTTGCAGGAATCTTCTCAGTAAACTTTCCTTATTAACCTTTTCGAATAATTAGCTCCAAAACTTTTTGTAATGACATTGTTTTCTCAAAAACGATGTCAATTTTGACATTTTTCTTTTAAAAAATATGACGGGATGGGTTGGCCTGTCGGCCACAGATTGGACCATGGGCAGACTCATCCCGGGGCCTGTTGACATCTCTAAAATTAACAATTTAAAGAAGAGCAACAAGACTTACAAAGTTGGATACTTGAGAACTAGACGTAGGCTTGGTTGATAATCGAACTAGTATAAATCTACTATGATTTTCTTTCTCTCTTCCTAACTTTTAAATTTTTGCTTTATAAGTTTGTGTTTTCAAAAGGATCTTTTAATTTTTTAATAGACTCCTTCTGTTTCTATAAAGCAAGAGGCTCTTTTTGCTTTAAGCGTCAATAGACTCTTATAAGCCCCCTTTTTTTAGCACGAATAAGATCCTTTCAATTAATAGACTCCTTTCATATTTTCAATAACTAACATGATCTTTTCCTTTTAAACATTAACAGGTTCCTTTCGAAGTTTAAAGGGAATCTACTTTCAAAATTAAATAAAAGACTTTTAAATTTAATTAAGAAAATTGTTATATATTATTTATTTAGAGATTTATTTCTTGATTAAGTAGAAAACCTTTCTTTAATAAGTTAGAAAACTATTTCAAAATATTAAAGAAAACACGTTTTTTAATTAATAAATGAAAACATTTTTCAAAATTTAATTAAGAAAAATGGTTTATCTAAAAATCAAGAAACTTATTATTCATAAATAAAGAAACAATTTTTAAATAAATTAAATAACAATTCTTTGAACAAATAAAATTTAAAATTTAAAATTTTCTCAATCAGACTGAAATAAATATATTTAATTAACATTTTTCTTAATTACTTAAAAAACACTTTTCTTAATTTTAATAAGTTTAATTAATTAATTTTATTATAATTGAAAATAATTAATTCTAATTTTAGAAACAACTTTTCTAATTAATTAATTTCAATCTAATTGAAACTAATTAATTCTAAATTTAAAACTACTTTTTAAAAATTAATTAGGAATCTATATAATTATTAATCTTAATCAAATTAAGAAAATAATTACCTTTAGAATTAATTTTTAAATTTTAAAACAATTTTAAAATTATGTTTAGAATTTAATTAAATTAAAAATATATTATTACTAATTTAATAATTCCTTTTTAAGTTACTTAAACTTGTAACCAAATATATTAACTTTTAAACTTATTGCCAAACGCCTCCTTCTTGCCCTCTTCTTCACTAACCCAAAAACATAAAGATAAAAAATCCTATCAGCTCATCTTGTGCCGCCACAAGCTAACCACTACCAACCTCCGCACAGTATTTTCTATATGATGAACTAACACGCACCTGACTATCGGTTTCATCGTCGCTGGAGTTGATGTCGTCAACTTGGTTAGCAGCTTTTGTATATCTGAAGTGGTGGCCGATTAGAAAAGTATCAGAGGTACGGAAAATACACGGGTTTGCAATATTCCCAAAACCACCTTCAAGAATTCTAGAGCAAATGCTTAAACCTTATTCAATAAGTAGCTTAGGTTGCGATTTTGTGTTATTGCAATTAATCGAGCTGCGGCTTCGAGAATAAGACAGCTTCTTCAGCAACGCAACGACCCTTTCCTTCGACTTGGCGTCACATCTCGTGGCAGGAATTGTCGGCTGGAACATTTTGGAGATGCTTCTGGTGCGTTTTAATGACATTCTAATTCAACCACAACTCCAAGAAATCCCAAATTTTGAGTTCTAAGTTTAGGGTGTTTAATCTCACAGGCAGTACATAACAAACAAACTCAAACTCCATCGAGTTTTTCCACAGTTCTCAATCTGGATATCTAATTTTGTGGTTTAGGGTTCAATTCAATTTCAAAATTATAACCAATAATAATCCAACATTTTAATCAAATTATAGAAATAAAACCTGCTCTGATACCAATGGTGAAAAATCGGGTTAAAATTTGACTCTAACTGTAGCGAAATAATCATGAAACTTTTTTATAACTTTTGATTTTCTAAAAACCAAGATCTATTTAATTCTATAAAATAATTAACATAAATCATAATAAAGCGGAAATTTAATTTGTACCTTATTCCGAAACCTAATCTTTGACTTGTTATATATATATATATAACATTAAATACTAATTATACCCATATAACATTAAATACCAATTATACCCATATAACATTAAATATCTCATATTTAATCATATAGTTTCTCAAACTTTACAATCAAGTCCAACTTCATTAAACTAACTTTTCTCTCTTCAACCCATTCTATATATGAGACCCATCAAGTTCTCAAATATGTTGGCAATAATAATAAAATCTAATTTTAATTCATAATTAGATAAATTAAAACTCTTTTTAATTTATCTTTAATTTTCTAATTAAATAATTTATAATTATAGATCAAGATTGTCATCTAGCAACACATAAAGACTACCCAAGTATTTAGGAATGTCAAAGTAATTTTGACTAACCTTTCTGTGCATAATTTTTCATATAATTCAAACATTTCATCATACAATGTTCCGACTAGACATAGAGCTTAAAATTAATGTCTACTCTATTTTGAGTCTAATCATATTAGTTCTTCACCATTAGTTATCAATTCAATTAACAACATTTGTAAACTATTTATAAAACATCATTTTCACCTTGGTCAAAAATTTCTTAAATTAATACTAATCGAGAACAACGAAACATTCTTCCTAATTACTTAGGGTGATAAATCCTTCTTGATCATTTAACTGTCTCCATATAGTTCATACTACATCCAATGACTACCGTTTAAACGACCTAAGATTAAATAAATCATAAGTAGTATCAAAATATAGTAATCCCTATACAAGATAACTTATATGACCTCAAGTTAAAGGATCATTTATACAATCATCACAATGAGAATTCTATAGACATATATGTAATGTTCCAAATGGATTTCTCATATCGGGTATGTTCAGTGAGCTTGTTCTCTAGCAAGCATCCATATGTTTGTTTAAGTATCTCATATACTTTAGCTTATGAGATCGACTACTTCCTTCATAAGGAAAAACAAAATGTTTGCTAGTCTTTTTACGTTCTGTTAATGTCCAATCTTAATAGAACAATGACTAGGAACATTTATGAATAATATATAAATGCAATATAAATCTCATAATTATAATCTCATTATAATTTCATTTGTAATAGACAATTATCTCCTGAACTTTATCACATACATCTAAACATGTACAAGATAAAGAATGCCTTTAAATAATTTGTCACTAAACTATAACCAAAGCGATTAGTTGTAGGGCATAAATCAACACATAGCACCACATCTGATATGGCTTTTGTTTTCGGGAGATACAATTGGAAACATTATCTTAGGATTATATCTTTTCACTGCTTCAAATGCAGGTCAAGTCCTCCCTAATAACCAACTAAAGCAGGCCACATATATAAAAAACTGCAATTTTCGAAGATGTTCATCTCAGTATTATATAATCTCAGCAACAAAGAACATCAACCAAATCAAATGGCTGGAAAAATACTAAACTTTAGACCATATTTCTCTCCAATGGTTTGGATGAATTTACTAAGATTTCCATGACTTTTAGGATAGAAACTCCTGAACTTTTTGGTCTCTTTGATATCTACTAATAACCTATGAAATCATACGGAACATTAATTTTATTGCAGCTTGATATACATGGCTGCCTATGGAAATAAGATCACAGATTACAGGACATAGTTGCCTTGCTTGGTGTTTAACCTTCCTTTAAGGATGATCCGTTGCGAGTGTCTTGCCAACCATCATCTATGATAAAAAATTTTATAGAACACCCTCCATCTATCAAACTCCATAAGAAAATTCAGAAATAAAAGTATAACAACCTCTTTGATTCCATAGGGATTCACTTTAATGTAAAATGCATCCAAAGTGCAACATCCGAACTAGTTGGTATGTGGTGGATCATCAAATTTAACATTCAAAAGTTAGTTCAAAATGATCGTGATTTACATTTATGCTTACTGTTTACCTTTCTATTGTACACATGACAGAATGTTCTCTTTTGCTTTTCCAGTATTCTACACGAACAAACAATTGAAAGGCGTCTACTATGAGAAAATGAAGTGTGTAAAAACTTATCTAAATTTGAGAAGTTATGTACTTGATGGAGTTCTCCATGAGCTCAAAAGGATTGCGGCTTGAATTAATGAAAAGTGCTAACACCTAAGATGTTTGAAAATCTGAATCACCTATATATTTCCAAATATATAATAAATCTAAATGGGATAGCAGAAAGTTTTGGCAACCAACAGATTCACAAACGCCCACTCACCACTTTCAATATAAATCTATAGCTCATTAGCAGGAGTTCCTTGTAACTTGCACGGAAGTGACATTTAGGTTCATGTAGAAGAGAATATAGAAGGTATTCCCACTAGATGTCTCAGACAAATCCTCAAGTGATTCTTCCACTACTTCCAATAGAAGCAACTGAGTCTCCACAGGAATATCACTTCCTATTTCTCCAAAACAGGGTATCATCCAACCTAAATATGCACATAAATCTGGAACTCCTGCAATGGTATCCCATGTTTAAAGAAATGTTAAGCATGTAAACGTAATCTGATAGAGAAGGTAGATAAATATGTTAGACATTTTTCATAAATTTGGACAACAATTAATTGTGTTTTATCGATTTTCAATAACATATTCATTAAGTTACATAAATTTGATCTAGATAAAGATAATAAAATAACTTAATAAATGATCTAAGTCAATGGGTTGAAGTCCATGAAGAAAATGGATTCCGATCAATATAGACCAGACCTATATCGGGTCTGTGATGGGAAAGCTCAATATGGAAGTGATATAAATAGGTTAAGGTCTCTTGTAGTCGTTCATATCATTCGTAAGCTTATGGATTCTTTGTCCTGTTAAGAGAGCTTACATATTGAGAAAATTATATAAAGGAGTTAACCATACGTCGGCGAGAGGATTTCATGAGGGTCCCAATGAATTCGAGCTTATTACACCCTTAGAAAGCTCCTCCAAACTTTTGATGGAACCAAAATTAGGTATTTCACATTTACTTCACTTCTTTCCCTTTCACGTAAGATCTGGGACACGTAATAAGGTTCATGCTACATGTTACACGTAGTATCAAAGTGGTTATGTGATTGGGTGGTAAAAAACGAAGTTTTTTTTTGTTTTTCATCCATAAGGATTTCAGATGGTTTGGTCCATTTTTCAATTTTTTCATGTGTATGGATGCATGTCTATACTTCTGTAGCACTGAGAAACAGGTCGAAAACAAGCCATAGAGTGCCAAAGCCTGGAAAAAAACTTGTCGAAAATTTCCTGTCGTCGGAAGGGGCAAGAAGACCGTTGGGTGCGTATGTCTGCTATAGTATTGCCCCTAAGGTGATTGATTTGGCACGTTCATCACACATGTTAACGAAAGTGCGACACGTGGATCCACCACGTTCCAAACATATGCATGCACCATACATGGTACACACTCCTACCGGTGGCCACAAAACTAGTACATGTTATGTATAAGCCATCCAATTGTCCTAACTTATGGCAAGCATGGGTACGGGCATATGGTAGGTGCGTGTGATACACGCGCCATACAGTGTCAACGCGCCTGTGAGTGGAGGAGTGTCTCAATATGTCGGCAGGCATGGGGTGTATATGATGATGTATACGGAGAAGTGTCGAGCATGCGCCCGTGCAATGCTCGCACCAAAGGTGCACGAACACCTCTGAAGTCACAGTGACGTGACACTGACTGACATTAGTGCACAGTAACATGCTGATGTTAGCACTACAGTTATTATTGACATCAACACCAAAAAAAGGAAAAATTTTAGAATTCTCGTAAGTGTGCCCTGGGTCATTTTGAGTCAGTTTTCAAGTCGTGGAAAATTTTTAAAGTGATTTTTTAATTTTTGGGATTAATTACATTGATAATTTAATTCCAAAAAAAGATTAGAAGTGGAAGAAGGATATCGAGTTTGCGTTGGAGATGGAGGACATGCTAACAGAGAGATCCTCTCTACCAACGAACATCATCTCGGAAGTTGATAAGGAGACCTTTGCAATCTAGGACTGGTCAAACAGGATGTGCCATTTGACCATTAAGAGGTCAATCCCAGATCATCTATCGAGTGGACTACTAGATACCACCATAGTAAAGTAGTTTATGGACAACGTTTCCCAAAAGTATAGGGTCTCGTTCAATGTTGAGTTGATTACCTTGATTAAGGATCTGTTCTCCATAAAATATACTAGAGTAAGAGGTGCAAGGGAATACATTATAAGGATCGTCTACCTTCAGAGTAACCTGAAGGCACTAAATGTTCCCATTCCTGATACATTGATAGTGCACCAGGCCCTTAATACTCTTCCATGAGAGTTTAAGATGTTAGTCACTACATACATTTCCCAGGATAAGGCTTGGGATATCAATGCCCTGATTTCCCAATGTATTGTAGTAGAGGAGAAGCTAAAGAGCACTCCTTATACAACCTTGTATGCAGCCAAAGGGAAGGGAAAGATTAAGCCACAAAAGTTTAAGGGTAAGAAATCCAACCCTCTTCGCATATTTAGACTAAATAATCTAGCATTACAAAAGGTCTACATCACTTAAAAGAGTATGAGTTGCTTCTTTTACAAGAAGAAGGGAAATAGAAAATTTGACTGCCAGAAGTATAAAGTTTGGAAAGTTAAAACAAAGTTGTCAGGTAACTTCTCGACCTATATAATTCATGAATCCAAATTAGCTATAGCCATGTCACGTTTTTGGTGGCTAGATAGTGGAGCATCTAATCATATTACTTCCACAATGCAGGGGTTCAGATCCATGAGAAGGCTAACTCAAGGAGATGAGAAGCTGATGGTCGACAATAATGAAGAAGTAGATGTTTTATATATAGGAGATGTAAGTTTAAACCTTGATATGAGGTTTGTAATGGATTTGTGGTACACATTTTATATATAATCTTTTAGATAGAATTTGATCTCTATGTCAGTTTTGGATAAAGAGGGTTATCATTTTGTATTTGATACTTCAGTTGTAAATATATTTATTAATGTAAAATATATCGAAACTACCTTATTGTCTTACAGTTTATATAGAATGTGTCTTACCCCTATTGAAATGTATGCTTCTTCTTATATTGTCGAAGCTATGATTCATAAGGGAATCTAATAAAGGAAACATCATACATGTTATGCCATAAACGCTTGGGCCATATTTCTAGAGATAGGTTTGAGAGATTGATAAAGGAAAACATTCTCCCAACTCTAGATTTTGGTCATCTGGAAACTTATATTGACTGTTGCAGAGGTAAGTTGACTAAGATAAAGAAGAAGGGGTCAACTCATGCTTCCGGCTTGTTAGACCTTATACATACTGACATAAGTGGACCCTATACAGGTACGTTATGCAATTCTAGATATTTTTGACATTTATAGATGATTATTCCCGCTACGATTACGTGTTCTTACTTAAGGAAAAGTTTGAAGTTCTTGATAAATTCAAGATCTTCAAGATTGAGGTTGAGAACCAAATGAGAAAATCAATAAAGATTGTCATATCTAACCAAGGAGGAGAATACTATGGCAGACATGGTATCACAAGATTAAAAAAGGGTCTATTTGCCAGGTATTTGGAATTAGTTAGAATAGTGACTCAATTCCCTATACCGTGTAGTCTTGAGTAAAATGGTGTGACTAAAAGACGTAATCGCACTCTCACATGATGAGGTCGATGCAAGGCAAGACTAACTTACTCGATTTCCTTTAGGTTGAGGTCATTAAGATGACATTTATATAATAGAGTCCTAAGTAAGTCAGTGTCTAAGACACCTTTTGAACTTTGGAAAGAGTAGAAGCCAAGCCTTTCACACATTTGTGTTCAAACATTTGTTTGTGGGGCTACTTTGTAGAGTTATGGTTATATAATCCTTAAGAAAGCAATTTGTAACCTTGTTCTAAGCATTGCTATCTAGTAGGTTATCTTAATCACTCTAAAGACTACAAATTTTACTGTAGAGAGGGAGGCGTCAGAATATTGGAATCATAAATGACTAAGTTTTTAAAATATGATGTCCATAATGAGGGTGGGCCCTCTCACCCTTCAGGTGATAATAGGATTGATATTATGATTATTTTGTATCTGTTGCTCATACAGTTAGGTCTAGTGAATCAAGGTCTAAGTATCATACTTGTGTAGAAACAGGAACCTATACCTGTACAAGTAGAGGTTCCTGGGGTACAAGAACCAATGCAGTTGCATAGAACCACTAGAGAGAGACACCCCGCTATCTCTTTTGATTACATAGTCTATTTAGGTGAATAAGACTATGATATAAGACATGTTATGGATTCAGTTACTTTTATAGAAGCCATTTTTAGACCCTATGGAAACATGTGGTGAGAAGCAATAAAGGACAAGATGCAATCTATACAGCACAATAAGATATGGGAGCTAGTTGATTTGCCTCAACATTGCAAACTCGTTAGTTGCAAATGGTTGTTTAAGACCAAGAAGGACACTCGAGGTAAAGTTGAGGGCTTCAAGGCTCGATTAGTTACTAGAGGTTTCACTCAGAGAGAAGGGGTTAACTTGAAAGTTACCTTCTCTCCTATATCCTCGAAGGATGCATTTAGAGTGATTATGGCAATAGTGACTCATTATGACATAGAGCTACATCAGATGGATAAAACCACTTTCTTGAATGATGACTTTTATGAGAAGGTCTATATAGAGCAACCTGAAGGGTTTCAGGATCAAGGAGCAATTGACAAGGTTTGTAATTTGACCAAATCAATAAACGATCTGAAATAAGCTTCTAGATAGTGGTACCTGAAGTTTGATGAGGTTCTAACCTCTTTTAGCCTTGTGGAAAACAAAGTTAAAAGATGCTTGTACTATTAGGTCAGAGGAGCAAAGTCATCTTTGTGTTGTTGTAAGTGAGTGATATATTACTCGCATCAAATGACCTGACTATGTTGCATGAAGTTAAGCAACTTTTAGCCAAGCATTTTAACATGAAGGCCTTAGTAAAGCATCTTTTGTCCTAAGCATACAGATTCACCGGGACAAATCTTAACACTTATTAGTCCTCTTACAAAATGCATACATTGAGCGAGAGTTACAAAGGATTAATATGGCTAACTGTAGACCTACTATAGCATCTAACTCTCATGGTGAGAGATTATCTTTGGCACAGTGTTTAAAGAATAAAGTTAAGAGAGAGGCTATGAGGAATATTTCATACTCTAGTGTAGTTAGAAGCCTAATGTATGCCCAAATGTGCACTAGATCGGACATTGCATTTACTGTTGGACTGCTGGGTTGATATCTAGCTAACCTAGGTGTCGACCATTGGAATATAGTTAAGCGAGTGTTGAAATACCTAAAGGGTGACAAGGATTATATGTTGACATACAGAAGGGTCAACGGTTTAAGCCTTATGGGGTATATAAATTTTGATTTTGCTATGTGTCTAGTTGATCGCAAGTCCACTTCAGGTTACATTTTTATGTTAGTAGATGGTGCAGTATCATGAAAGAGTGTTAAATAGACACTGGTAACTTCCTCGACCATGCATGCAGAGTTTATTGCATGCTATGGGATTGCTTCATAGATGGTTTGGCTTAGAAACTTGATTTCTAAGTTGTTTGTGGTAGATTTAGTGGTTAGACCCATTCAGTTGTACTGTGATAATCTTGCTGCTATGTTATTTAGTAACAATAATAAGAATATCACAGGGTCTAAGCATTTGAAGGTCAAATACTTGACTGTTAAGGAGTTGATTCAGAAAGGTGATGTTGAAGTGGAGCATATCAAGATTGAGGAGATGTTTGCCAATCCTTTAACTAAAGTACTTTTTCCACTTGTGATCGAAAGACATGTATCCAGTATGGGTGTGTTAAAGTTCTTAGACAGTGTCAATTAGGGATCATTAAATTTGCTCTTTGTAAGTTTGTACATTTACGATGTATTATGACACTATAATTGTTTATTAATAAAGATTTGCAACCATTTAAAACTTGGGGCCAGAGCTTTGCCTCCCGCAAGGGACTTACCCAGCTCAAATGGGAATTAGTCTGGGTGTGGATGGATTAAAGGTGTCTTCCCATAGTTGGGACACGCCTAGGACACCTCATAAGAAACCAAAAAAAAAAAGAGATGATCATCTTTTTATTCTCAGTAATACTTGTTATTATGTAAAGTCATAATACATGTGAAAGTCTTAAAATTTGTGTTGATCTTAAGCATTTTAAAGGTCATTGGGCATATATATAAATTGACTTTGAACCTATTTCATTTAGACACATATAGTTTTATACGGATATCCATACATTTTTAACATGACATAGGGGACATAAGTTTTGAATCTCATAGAGGTTCTCTATTACAATTTAGCATTTAATTAGAGGACATAAAGATTTTATCTAATGCAGTTTAGCATTCGATAAGAGAAAACATGATTTCTCTGATGTAGTTTAACATTTACAGTTTAGCATAAGATTTAGAGAAATCGAGACCTACAAATGAAAGATGATGCATATTAGATCATACAAGTATCATCCTAGTTTGCCATACTTTATTTTATCATTCATGTTAGTAAGGTATTAGATTTGCATAATTATATTGGACCTGTGCTGATATCTTTTGGTATCAAAAGTCTTGCGGGACAAAATGTAAGGATTTCATTATCTTTGAATAAAATGTTTTTAATTTTTAAACTTTGCACCAATACAGTAGTCTGATTTAACTTGATTTTAAAGCTATTTTAAAACTTGGGTCAATATTGCCATTAATTATTGTCTTAACTATATTTTAAAACTATCTTTAAACTTGAGTCAATATTGTAATTAATTATTGTCTAAGGGGGTGAATGTCAGACATTTTTCATAGATTTAGACAACAATTAATTGTGTTTTATCGATTTTCAATAACTTATTGATTAAGTTATCTAAATTTAATCTGGATAAAGATAATAAAGTGGCCCAACAAATGATCTAAGTCAATGGATCGAAGTCTAGGAGCAAAATGTATCCCAATTAGTATAGATCAGAACCATATCGGGCCTGTGATAAGGAAGCTCGATATGAAAGCTATATAAATAGGTTAAGATTTCCTGCAATTACTCATATCACTCGTAAGCTTATGGATTCTCTAACTCGTTAACAACGTGCCGGTGAGAGGATTTCGTGAAGGTCTCAGTGAATTCGAGCTTATTACGGCCTCGAAAAGCTCTTCTAAACTTTTGATGGATCTAAAATTAGGTATTATGTATTTACTTCGTTTCTTTCCTTTTCACGTAAGATTTGGGACACGTAATAAGGGTCATGCTATCTTTTACAAAATATCCAAAGTAAAAGACTTGCAAGCTGCTCAGGCAGCTCTTTGCAATTTGTATATGGTTGCCTAATGCACAGTGGAACATAATTTTTGTATGTAAAAACCAATGCACTAATTTGTTAAGTAGTCCCAGTCGAAAAACATTGTAAGAGCTTGGACTTAGTAAATTAGCACCAACAAAAGCCGACACATCACCTACTAGAGTGCAGGTAACACTTTCAGGGATACCTATTAGCACAACTTTGCCCTTCACTGTGACACACCCTTCGTTGATATTTGGTGCAACGATGACTGTCATCTTTGGTTCAGGTTAAGTTCGAAAACAAAGCTAGAGCAAAACGGTATGTACCAAAGTTCCCACCACTCTCAATATGATTTATACTGATACACTTGAGACAATCCATAAAAATTGAGAGCCCAAGAACACGTAATCACACTCATCTTGAACTGGCAATTCTTTTTTTATTACAAAGGAAAGAAGGAAAAGACATTATTGCAATGTTCTGTAATATAACGCACCTTACGCATCTTGGTGGATTGGCTCCATAATGACCATTAGAGGCTCTTATAGGATATGCAGACTTGGACTTAATAAGACTGCTAGAACTGCCAGACTGTCGGCACACTGATTTCCTTCACGATAGACATGTTGAATTTGCACCTCCCATGCTCGATGTAATAGTCCATGGGTACCTGCCACTAAAACATTATCCTCAGACAAAACTATTTGGGAGGAAGAAAGAATGTTAATCACCTCTAAGGAGTTCACTTTGACGACAACACGTCAGTATCCAAGCTCCTAGGCCAGTGTAAGTCCCAAACAAATACCCCAGAGTTTGGCATTTAATGGTGAACCCCTTCCAATATACTGTTGAAAACCACCACAACACTTCCTATGATAATGCCTAAGTAATCCTTCAGCGGTATCCATGTTAAACCCTTGTTTAACTGCACCATCCGTATTTAATTTAACCCAACCCTCTATCGGTTTAGTCCAACCTACTAAATTACCCATAGGCAAGCCCTCTGTCGAAAACACTAGTTTTTCATAATGCTTGATCAGGCTATCCAGTCTATGTAATCCGTAACGATTCTGGTGTCGTCTCCTGACCATTCAAAACCAACCTAAAAAATGCTTTTATTCCTCCATTTCCATAAGAACCAGCAGGCTTCACCATAGATTATAGCCCACTCTACCTATTTCACTTGTGAATGCTTCATACGGTTGGACTTCATCCACGTCCCCTCGGCTTACTGAAAAAAGCCCGTATCAACCACCTCAGGAGAAAATTTACACTAGAAAGCTTTCACTCTCGGACAATCCCGTACCGCATATAGTGATGACTCTTTTTGCCCACACAAGTGACATCTACTATCTGTGTCGATATGACAAGCCACTCGCTGTTGATTTCTCAGTAGTTTCCTCTTAGCCAAAAGCCAAAGGAACGACCTAATCTGCTGAGGTCCTGCCCATTTCCATATTACCGCACAAAGTCTGTGATTAATGTCCGTGGTGTGGCCTTCAATTGATTCATACATTGATGCCACTGTGAACCCCCAGTGATGAGTAGTGAACTGGCAATTCTTGATTCTGGATCATCTGGAGTATTCAAAAGACATTTGAGATCATAATCATTTCGGTTAGATCATAAAGTGGGACATGTCCGAGTAGGCGTTGACGAGGACTTTAGTTTCTTTCCATTCTGTTTCTTCTCAAAATCAATCCATCTGAATAGTTCCAGCAAATTGATAGCAGTATTGGGTTTTAATCTTTTAACTCATATAAATAATTTGATAATGTTAAACATTATAAATGTCAAATTGAGTCCCTAACCTTCGTTTCAACATAAGATAATGTTATCCATTTCAACATATAAAATTTAGCATAAACTATCAAATAGAAGTGATGAGATTTAAATTTATTTTTTATTTTGAGGTTTTTACATATTATCTAAGATAAAAACATAATAATAAAAGTGAACTTTAAAACCTTAAATTAAAAAACATAATTGTAATTCTTTCACATCTAGTTATTTATTTAGGATAAATGGTCTAAATTTTGATGTTTAACTCTTATTATCTAAATTATGAGATAAGCCAATCCAGACGAATAAACCAAGTTTCTCCTTATTTTTGCACAACTAAGATTAAGTGTCTATTAGTTTTAATTTATTTTTTATTTTTTATTTTTTAAATTTAGTAAAAAATTCGGTTTGTTTGAGGTTTTAGATTTAGTTTCTTCCAATTTTCAAAACTTATCAAACCATAAAAAGTGATTTTTTATTTTGTTTTTTATGATCTAATTTATTATCAACTAAATACATATATTATTTACTTAATTAAAATATGAATTATTTAATTTTTGTAATTAAATTCAATAAAATTATTGTTAATAATTATTATTAAATATAATTAAATTCAAAATATCTTCACAATATATAAATTTAGAATAAAATTTTAATTTAAGAATTAAAATCTATTTAAATAAAATTTAATTCATAAATACAATTTAATTTTAAAATTATTTATTTTAATAAAATAAAACAACTTTTATTGATAATTTATTAATAAATATTTTATAAGAGATTAAAATAAATTTTGATTAATTAAAAATAATCTATTTTAAAATTTTATCTAATATGTAACTATCATTAATAACAAAAATTTAACTATATTGGCGTCAACAACCGAACAAGTTTTTTATTTTTATTTGAAAGAAAAATAGAAACCAAAAACAGAAAATAAATACTGAAAATTACAACAGAAAAACATAACTGAAATCACACGATATAAGCTTCTCTTAAAAAGAAAACAGAAAAGAAAGAAAAACATGTATGAAGGTAAGAATTCAAGATCTTCACTTAAATATGATAATAAACTAACAAGTTTAATTTGTAGTCTTGTAGATATAAAATATAAATGAGGTTAAAAGTTTTTTACTCTACCAACATAGAAAAAGTAGAAGATTTTCACCTAAAATAAGTACAAATTATATTGAAGTTAGTGAACACAAAAATTCTCACAAGTTTAAAATAATGAACTAGGTGCTTAGGTGTATGTCTTTTCATTACGCAATATTCTTCTTGTGAAACTCTCAAACTATGATGTTAATATACTTGTTTTATCCCATAGATACTGAACCTATTGGTAGGATGTATTCCTGTAAGGCTATAAACACCAAAGCATATGTTAAGAAATTTATGAAGCATAAACACAATCACTTGGAATTGAATTGTTGAGATTTACCTTCTATTTATGTTATCTTCTTTCCCAAGAAACTGATGAAAGATGAGGTGACTTTTGCAGGATTATGATGTTTTCAGAAAAGTAAGGAGCACACAACAATTTTACTTGGTTCAATAGCTTAATTGCTATCTACATCCAAGGATCTCACGTAGTTGGTTCTACTAGTTTAAATGAAAAGAAAAAGTTACAAAAGACGAAGTGTTTTTCAAACCTTGCAAGAGTTCCCTGTGAACTCACTAGTACTTTTAAGTAAATACTCTATAAACTCTCTAACTCCTAGTTTCTTTTTGTAAACTTCTCATATCATTTGGGTTACAATGAGAATGCTGTTTGTTTTAGACTAATGCTAATATATGATTTTTATAGACTATACGTTGAAGTTGCACCTTTCATGCCTTCACTGTCAAAGAAAAATTTCAACTCAAAGTAAGTTTCATGTGCCCTCACGTGCATCACTTATGCTCCTCTGCTCTGTGTTTTACTTTATTCTTTGTTGTTATTCCTGTAACCAAACACCCTCAAATTTTCGATTTTTATGTTATTAGCTGTTAACAAAGACAAATCAAAACCACACACATATATCATATGAAACCTAAATCCCTAAATGTTAAAGCCGAACCATTTGAGATCAAATCAATGATCTGTGTTAAAATTGATGGAGAAATGTGAATCACTTCACATTTATTCCCTCCTTCCCCATTGATTTTTAAAGATGATCTTTGATTTGTAAGAGATTTAAGAGAGCAAACCCTAGTAGACACATTATACACGAGATTGAAAAATAGGTTCTTCAATGATTGTTGTCTTCAAAGTGCTTCACTGGTTTGTTAAATCTCTACAGAAAGTGAACTTCCTTGTTGTAACAATCTTCGTTGCAAAATCTGAAAGATTTAGGTCACTAGCTATCTTCTCCAAAGTGAAGAGTCCCTGGGTAATTATGTCTTTGACGAAGTGAAGCTTTACGTAAACATGCTTGGATCACTTGTACAGGACAGGATCCTTATTAAGGTAAAGTGCACTTTGACTATCTGTGTAAATTATTGATATCGCTAGGTTAATTTGAATTTCCTTTAGGATGCCTATTAACCATGTTAGCTCTTTTATGTCTTCTGTGATTACATAATATTTTGCCTCTGTTATTGATAGTGATACTATTGACTGTTGCTGAACTTTACAACTGATTGAATTGCTTACTAATATGAAAAAATATGCTATTGCTAATTTTCTAGTGTCTTTGTCTTCTGTATAATCTACATCTACAAAACCACGCAAACATGTATTATTGTATTCAGCTAGTTAACTTTAGAAAAACATAAACAGTAGTTTAAAGTTCCAGCCAGGTATCTAAGAACACTCTTTAACCCTTGTCAATGCTTAAATCTTAGATTAGCAATGAATTTACTTAGAATGTTGATTACATAGGCCATGTCAGGTCTTGTACATAGCATCATATACGTGATGCTACCAACTCCAACATCATAGGGATATTTTATCACAGCTTTCTTTTTTTCCTCAATTTGAG
This sequence comes from Erythroxylum reticulatum, assembly GCA_025504915.1. Taxonomy (NCBI): domain Eukaryota; kingdom Viridiplantae; phylum Streptophyta; class Magnoliopsida; order Malpighiales; family Erythroxylaceae; genus Erythroxylum; species Erythroxylum reticulatum. The sequence goes on along the minus strand of JANSVA010000007.1, from coordinate 29,757,901 downwards.
GACTCCTACTAGCAGCCATCTGCAGATGTGAAACTATAGGAATAGAGCTCGGTTTTGCTTGTTCTATGCTAAACTGAGCAAGAATCCTTTTGATGCAGTTCTTCTGAATTAGCCATAGCTTCCCTTCCCTCCTATTTCTGATAATCCACATTCCTAGGAGCTTATGTAATTCTCTGATAGGATCAAAGCAATCTGGAAATGCAGAAACAAATAGCAATGAGGAAAGAGCTTTTTGTATTGAAATGTAAATGACACCAGTAGGTTTTCAAGAGCCTACCTTACTCTTAGTCATCAACAACATATCATTTTTCTTTCTACCTTTGTCTCACCACTCCTCTCATTTTTATACTACTGTTGGTTAACAAACAAGAAACAACTTTTGTAACAAAATTGCCACGTTAGCCTATCACACGTAATAAACCAGCAGACATTCCCCTATGTAAATCAATAATGCAATCATCACACATACTGCCTTTATTCTTCTAGTAGTAGATTCCTTTTAGGCTCTTATAATGGATTCGGCTATCAGGAAACCCCTATCCTTTCTCCTTTGATAAGCATAACGAACTGCTGACCTTAGCCCATTAATACCCCTCCCTTCAAGAATCACCTTGTCCTCAAGGTGGAAGTTTGGAAAAATGTCTTTGATCAATTGCCAAGGTTCCTAAGTAGCTTCAAATGGAGGAAGAGTTTTCCACTTAACCAACAGCTCTAAAAAAGTACCCGAACCTCTAATATTCAGAACTCCCTTTGGTTCAATAACCCAATCCATATTAGCATTTAAAATGGGAGGAAGTGGTTGGACCTGAACAGTAGACCCCAAGGCCTTTTTTATTTGGGAGATGTGGAATACTGGATGAATAGCAACATCCTCAGGTAGTTGAAGTTTGTATGCCACAGCGTCGACATGATGAAGGATAGGAAATGGGCCAAAATAACTGGGTGCCAGCTTTTTATTAGGGTGAGTTACTAAGGAATGTTGGTCATAGGGGCAGAGTGTAAGATAAACCAGGTCGCCCACCTCAAAATGCAGATCGCGGCGATGCTTGTCTGCAACTTGCTTCATTCTATTTTGTGCAAAATCCAATTGCTCTTTTAGTTCTGCCAGCATCAAATCACGGCCCAACAATTGATCTTCAAGAGTAGAATTAGCTGTAGCATTATAAGTATATCGAATCAAGGGAGGAGGGTCTCGTCCATAAACAATCTTGAAAGGAGTAAGCTTAGAAGCAGTATGATAGGACGTGTTATAAGAGTACTCAGCCCAAGATATCCATTTTGCCCACTGATGCGACTTTTGACTCACGAAGCAATGCAGATACGTTTCGAGACAGCGATTAACAACTTCACTTTTCACATCTGTTTGCAGATGATACGCAATGTTGCGCTTAAGGGAAGTATGTTGAAGTTGGAACAACTCAATCTAGAAATGACTCAAAAATATCCTGTCTCGGTCCGAGATAATACTCCTCGGAAATCCATGGAGCTTAACCACATGTCTAACAAACTCATTCGCCACCAGCTTTGCTTTATATGGATGTTTAAGAAGTATAAAATGAGCATACTTACTAAAACAGTCCACAACCACCATAATGGAATCAAAACCAAGAGACTTCGGAAGTCCGTCGATGAAATCCATACTGATGTTGTCCCATATAGCCTGCAGAATGGGCAATGGCTGCAAGAGTCCAGTTGGAGATAGAGTTTGATATTTGTGATGTTGGCAAACGGAGCACTCTTCGACAAACTTTTTAATAGTGTTACGCATGCCCGCCCAATATAACTCACTAGAGATATGTTTGTAAGTCCATAGAAACCTGCCATGTCCTGCAATCAAGCTGCCATGAAACTCATGCAGTAATGTGGAGATGAGGGAAGAGTGGTGAGGTATGAACAGCTTATCGTGATAATACAAAAAATCTCCTATTAAGGACCAGCCCAAACGAGATATGGAATTCAATGGAAGATCATTTTTAATGGCCATTAATTTCGAATCCATCTCCACCTCTTGCCATAAAACCTCCAAATCCAACATTTTGGGAACCGATATAGCTAATAACTCTGGAGAATGAGCGATCCGTGATAGTGAGTCTGCTGCTTTATTTTTAGGACCTGGTCGGTATTGAACCTCAAAATTGAAACTCATAATTTTGGTTAACCACATATGGTACTCTGTCGCCACTATCCATTGCTTCAACAAGAATCGTGAGGATTTTTTATCTGTTCTCATAATAAAGTGTCTTTCGAATAAATAATGGCGCCACTTTTGTATTGCTAGAACGATGGCCATGAACTCACACTCATACACGGGTTTATATCTGGCTCATCCCTATAGAGTGTGACTGAAGAATGCTAATGGCCTCTTTTTCTGGGATAACACCACGCCTAACCCAATTCCCGAAGCATCTATATCCAACATAAAATCCTCCAAAAAATCTAGCAAGGATAAAATTGATACTGACTTTATGGCCTACTTTAATGCATTCACAACATCTGTCGCCACTACACTCCATTCAAAAGAATCTTTCTTGAGCAACTGTGTGAGAGGTGCTGCCAATTTCCCGTAATGCCTCATAAACCTCCTATAATAATCGATTAGCCCCAGAAACCCTTGCAATTCTTTGGGACTCTTCGACATAGGCTAGTCATCTATTACTTTCACCTTACTTTGGTCCACTAAAACTCCATGCTGTGAGATAATATGGCCAAGGTGTTCAATCTTTGGCTGAAAGAAACAACAATTCTTTTATTAGTAAACAACTTGTGTTCACGCAACACTTGCAATACTTCATGAAGGTGCCTTTCATGGTCCTCCCGAGATGAGCTGTAGATAAGAATGTCATTAAAAAACACCAAAACAAATCGCCTCAGCATAATTTAAAAAATACTATTCATAAGAGCTTGAAAAGTAGTCGGTGTGTTTATCAAACTGAACGACATTACCATGAATTTGTAATGCCCTTTGTGAGTGTGGAAGGTTGTTTTATGCACATCCTTTGGCTTAACACGAATCTGGTGGTAGCCTAACTTGAGGTCGAGTTTGGAGAAAATTCTCACGCCATGAAGCTCATCCAATAGCTCATCGATGTTGGGTATTAGAAAACGATTTGGAATTGTGACATGATTCAGTGCACGATAGTCCACGCAGAACCTGCAACTGCCATCCTTCTTTCGCACCAGCAGCACCGAACTTGCAAAAGGACTAACACTAGGTAGGATCAACCCAGCCTTAAGCATTTCAACTACTAGTCGCTCTATCTCCTCCTTCTGAATATGTGGATATCTATATGGTAGCACATTAATCAGCTCGGAGCCCTCCTTCAACACAATGGTGTGCTTATTCCCACGCTCCGGTGGCAACCCTTTCCGTATATCAAAGACATCAGAATATTCCTTCAACAGCTGCTAAACTAATGGTTCTTCTTGGCCCTAGATTTCCTGAGTTTGTAATGCTACACTCATTAATTCAATCATTACCCCTGATTTTTCCTATTGTAATTCCTTCATCATGGTCTTCAAAGAAACCATTGCCTTCGTCAAGCTAGGATCCCCCTTAAGTTGTACTGTCATTCCCCCAACTTCAAACGACATTGTCAACCTTTTCCAATCATCCAGCGTCTCTCCCAATGTTGCCAACCACTTTAATCCCAGTATAACGTTCGTGCTTCCCAAAGGTAATGGAAAAAAATCCTCGATGATGGTAAGCTCCTGTAGCTTAAGTATCACTCCTTTACACATGCCCATCCCCTTCAATTGCTTGCCAGAATCGATCACTACCTCATAGGGTGAAGTCTCCTGAATAGGAATCTGCAAGTCTCTACTACCCTAGTTAAAATAAAGTTATGTATTGCTCCACAGTCAATAAGCACCACGACTTCTATTCCATGCACTACTTCCTTTAATTTCAACATACGTGGCTCTGATAATCCCACTACAGAGTTAAAAGACAACTCCACATTTTTCAAGTCTTCGTTAACTGAGTCTTCTGTTTCTTCTACAATCTCATCCCCCTCTTCTTCTTTACTCACCAGCAAGATATTTAACTCTCTTTGAGGACACTTATGGCCAAAATGCAATTTCTCTTTGAGGACACCTAGAGTCAACTTTCAAAATTTTGGTGGAGCTGTGAGAGAGAGCTATTTCGGAGAATCGATGGTTATTGTCTTGTATTATGTTTGGGTTGGTGTAGCTGGTTTTAGGTTGGCATGTGGAAAGGGCTTTTGGGCCAGTAGGTTATAAGGCTTAGTCCAAGTAATGGTTTTGGAGTATGCATATGTTGAAGTAGTGTTACCTCTCTTTGATTCTTTGGGCCACCCGTTACCCCCAATATCTGGTTCTTCCATTCGATCTGGCTAGCTGTATCGATGATATCTTTCAATGAACAAGGATTCAAAACCAACAACTCAGCCTTAATCTTCTCTTACAATCCATTTATAAAAATAGCTGCCATAGTTTCTTCTTCCAAAGCACTCACCAAAGCCACCAGATATTCAAATTGGGATTGATACTCTACCATGGTGCCCATCTTTCTAGTTGCAAAAAAATGATGTAACAGTGTGCCATCCTGAAGTCTGGCGAAACGCTGCAATATATGCATCTTAAGCTCTTCCCAAGTAGAGAAAGATCTATTATGTTCCTCAAAATGCAACCAAGCCTAAGCCTCCCCTTCAAAACACACGCCAACAACCTCCAGTGTTTTAGCTTCAGCTAGGCAATTAATGTCAAAATAATACTCGGCTCAAAAAATCTAAGAATCCGCATCTTCCCCATCAAAAATAGGAAGCTCCAATTTCCTGGTGTATTTGTCCCTTTCCAAAACCTTTTCTGTCGAAGATTGAGTAACTGGTAGTGTGTAAGGTAATTTAGGTTTGGGGTGTTCATTTTGGGTGGTGTTGGTTTTGTCGCCCAAGGTTTCAATTAGTGTTTTGGAAGGGTTGTATTCTCCCAAGTGGATGGAGGGACTGTTCTTATTGGTTTGGTTTTGGAGTATCAGTTAGATATTGGTTTGTGATTCCCATAGTTGGGTGATCAAGAGGGTCAGGTTGGCATTAATGCCTTTAACATCATCTTCAAGTTGTTCGACGCGGGTTTCCATTCAGGTTTTTAGATACACTGAATCCATGATTAATGTGGGAATTACACACAGGGGAATCGTTTGCTCTGATACCAAAATTGATAGAATCAAAGCAATTTGGAAATGCAGAAACGAATAGCAATGAGGAAAGAGCTTTTTGTATTGAAATGTAAATGACACCAGTAGGTTTTCAAGAGCTTACCTTAGCAATGAGGAAAGAGCTTTTTGTATTGAAATGTAAATGACACCAGTAGGTTTTCAAGAGCTTACCTTACTCTCAGTCATCAATAACATATCATTTTTCTTTCTAAATTTGTCTCACCACTCCTCTCATTTTTAGACTACTGTTGGTTAACAAACAAAAAACAACTTTTGTAACAAACTTTCCACGTTGGCCTATCATATGTAATAAACCAGCAGACATTCCCCTACGTAAATCAACAATGCAATCATCACATATGCTGCCTTTATTCTTCTAGTAATAGATTCCTTCTAGGCTCCCATAATAGATCCAGCTCTCAGCAAACCCCTATCCATTCTCTTTTGATAAGCATAACGAATTGCTGGCCTTGGCCCATCATTCTCTCATATCCTTCATCTCAAAGTGCTTATATAAAGCATTCTTCACTTCTATAATTCTGCTTAGGTCCTTTCTAGTGATGACTAAATCATCTACATAGACTAGCATATAGACAACTTCTATCTCTCCTAGGTCTTTATAATAAAGGCAGTAATCATAGGCACTTCTAGTGAATTTCACAGCAGTTGCTACCTCATGAAACTTCTTGTTCCATTTCCTAGGTGTTTGTTTCAACCATATAGGGATTTTTGAAGCAAGCAAACATGGTCAAGCTTATCTTTATCTACAAAGTCGACTAGTTGCTTTATGTAGATAGTTTCCTCAAGCTTTCCATATAGGATGGCTGTTTTAACATCCATTTGATAGATTTCCCAGTCATAGATAGTTTCTAGCACAAGAATGAGTCTTATAGTCTTGAACTTTATAACAGGTGAGAAGATCTCCCTATAGTCAACCCCCTCCTTCTGTCTATATCCCTTAGCTACAAGCCTAGACTTGTATATCTTGGGTTCTACCTTTGTGAATCCCTTTTAAGTTTAAACAACCATCTATTTTCAATCAGCTTTGCTTTAGGTGGCTTAGGCACTAACACCCAAGTCATATTCTTTATTAAATAAGAATATTCATTCTTACTAGCCAATTTCCACTGTTCAACATTCTTTCTACTCACAGCTTCTTTATAGGTTTCTGGCGCCCTGCAATTAATAGACTCTACAATAAGACAAGCATATTCCACGAAGTTAGAATGATAATACCTCCTGTTAGGTATTCTTTGTCTTTATTGTCTATCTCTGGTGAGCTGATAATAAAGTAGAGAATCATTAGTGTCAGTTGGCTGTAAAGTTCCCTCCTCACTTTCACCTTCTATTTCCACAGTTTCTTGTTCATGGTCGTTAGAGCCTTGTGCAGGCTCCTCATCATGATATTGTACGCCATCTTCTTCTGTTCAGTTGTTGGTAGAACATAAAAAGGAACCGAAGAGCTTGATGATCCTAGTTTCTCTTGAATTTCCTTTTGTAGGTTAGTGTATGCAACTTTCCTGCACAAAAAAGGAAATTTGTGCTCATTAAATATTACAACTCTAATAATAATAGTTTTAAAACCTCCCTATTGAACCAGTTTGATATTGCAGTTTTTAACTCCTTCTGGATAGCCTAAGAACACTCCTTTAGCTACTCTAGGTTCCAATTTCCCTTCCTTTTAGTGTGTATAGGCAATATAGCCAAAGGTTCTTAAGTGAGCCAAGCTAGGTTTCTTCCCATTCCAGATGTCCTGAGGTGTTTTGTAATCATTGGTTGATGTAAGCAATATGTTTACTAGGTAGGTAGCAGTCTTGATAGCTTTACCCCATAGTGATTGTGAGCACCCTAAAGATATCAGCATGCATCTTATCTTTTCTAAGAGTGTCCTGTTGATCCTCTCAACTACACCATTCTGCTTAGGTGTTGCTCTACCAGACTTATGCCTCTGCATACCTTTCTTGTTGTAGTAATCTTCAAATTCTTTATTACAATTTTCAAGGCCATTTTTAGTCCTTATGCATTTTAGCTTCTTCCCTGTCTAATTGTCCATAAGTGTATGCCACTTAATGAGTATTTCCAGTGCTTCATCTTTCCTTTTTACAAGATAGACCCAGCATTTCCTAGACTTGTCGTCTATTATGGACATAAAGTATTTATTTCCTCCTGTAGTGGGAACTTGTGCTAGCCCCAAAAGATCACAGTAGACATACTCTATGATCTTTTTAACTCCCTTAGCTCCTTTCTGAAAATTGGTTCTGTGATGCTTTCCTAGCATACAAGATTCACAGAATTCTATCTTCCTTATGTCTTTTTTGTGAATCAACCTTTGTTTAGGAAGAAGCATTAATCTCTTATTCCTTACACGTCCTAATTTAGAGTGACATAGCTTAGTTGAATCTAGTTCTCCATTTCCAATAGTTACATTCACTTCAATAGTGCCTATCATATAGTAGAGCCTTCCTCTTTCAACTCCCCTTATGATCACTCTTCCATCCTTTAGAATTTCTCTAAGTCCATCCTTTGATCTCATCTAAAAGCCTTGTTTATCAAACATACTCTCAAATATGAGATTTCTCCTCACTCTTGGCACAAATCTGACATTGATTAAGGTTCTTCTCTTCCCATCAAACATATTGATGGAAACATTCCAAATACCTTCAACCTTTTGCCATCCAGAATCTTTCATCTTTACTTTGACAGTAATTGGTTCAAAGGTGATAAACCAGTCTCTGTGAGGAGTGACAGGCATAGTACACCCAGAGTCAAAGAACCATTCTCTACTGAGATCTTCACTCTCTTCAGTAATAGCTAGCAATTCATCACCACTAAATTCTTCAAGTTTCCCCTTATTCCTAACATCTCCACCTTGTGCAGCCTTATCCCTTTTTTTCTTCCTGCAGTCTCTAACAAAATTCCCCTCCTTATCACAGTGGTAGCATTTCTTGCCTTTAGCCTCTTTCTTCAAATTTTCACTTTCTTTAATCTGCTTATCCTTGCCATTCCCTTTTTACCAATTTCCCTTTTTGCTGTTCTTTTCCTAAGGCTTCTTGTCTTGTTTATTATTGATGTGCATGACTTTTGGTTCCTTCTTAAATAGATTCTTGTCCACAATTTCCTCCATTAGTGAATCTAACACCCTTTTGACAGTGAGCGATTCTCTACTAGCATGCTTAATCACTTTCTTGAAGGCATTGAAATCTGATGGTAAGGCCTTTATATTAACCACAGCTTGGTGTTCTTCAGATAAGTTTTCACCTATAGCTTCTAAGTCTTGCGCCAATTTAAATAAATAATCTAGATTGTCATCAAGGGTTACAGTAGTTTTCATTTTATAATTGGCAAGATTATGTAAAAGTGTCATCTTGTTAGGTAGACATCTTTTAGTATACAATTCATCAAGTTTCATCCATAGTTTCTTTGCAGTATTGTAATTATACACTTTTCTTATCACAACATGTGATAAATGAAGCATTGACTTGCAATGTGCAAGCCTTTGTATCTTGAGTTTCTTAACAGGATATGTTCCTACATCATACTGTTCTTCAATTGCATCATAGCAGTCAGAGGATTCAAGTAAAGCTTGCATTTGAACTTTCCAGATTGTAAAATCTTAGCAGTAAAAATATCCATTTCTTTTCCCACCATTTTGTTACATAGTTAAAAGATGACAAGAAAAAGATTCTTACTGACTTCTTGATTGTAAGAGTAGATTAGAAATAGGACACAAAGGTTTAGGCTTACTTGTATAATTGTTCTTACACTTTCTTGATAAACCTTAATTGCTTGAATAGCCAGAGAGTTACCCATAATACTAACGATTGGCTTTGATACAACTTCTATTGAGATTTGCCTTCTATTTATGTTATCTTCTTTCCCAAGAGATTGATGAAAGATGAGTTAGTTTTTGCAGGATTATGATGTTTTCAAAAAAGTAAGGAGCACATAACAATTTTACTTAGTTCGATAGCTTAATTGCTATCTACATCCAAGGATCTCACGTAGGTGGTTTTACTAGTTTCAACAAAAAAGAAAAAGTTACAAGAGACGGAGTGTTTTTCAACACTTGCAAGAGTTCCGTATGAACTCACTAGTACTCCTAAGTAAGTACTCTAGCAACTCTCTAACTGCTAATTTCTTTTCGTAAACTTCTCATATTATTTGGGTTACAATGAGAATGTTGTGTGTTTTAGACTAATGCTAACATCTGATTTTTATAGACTATACGTAGCAGTTGCACCTTTCATGCCTTCACTGTCAAAGAAAAATTTCAACTCAAAAGTAAGCTTCATATGCCTATCACATGCATCACTTATGCTCCTCTACTCTGTGTTTTACTTTATTCTTTGTTGTTATTCCTGTAACCAAACACCCTCATATCTTCAGGTCTTATGTTGTTAGCCATTAATAAAGACAAATCAAAAGCACACACATTTATCATATGAACCCTAAATCCCTAAATGTTAAACTCAAACCATTTGAGATCAAATCGATGATCTGTGTTAAAAATTGATGGAGAAATGTGAATCACTTCACATGAATAATGCTTGGAAATTAAGTTTATTCATCTCATAGCTACCATTATAATGTTGTCATTACGAAGTAAATTACTGAAGCATATGAGATACTTTTTGTATTGGATTTTGTTATTTGTTAGTTGTTTTTCTTTCAATGTACTTTTACAACTTTTCTTATTAAACATAATTAGTATGCATTTAGGGAAATTGTTGATGTATATAAAAGTTTTATATAGACAAACATATCATCAAAGTTTAAATCCTAATTAATAGGAAATATTTTTAGTTTATGACTGACTTTCTCAATATCAAACCATCTCATTATTGACAAAATATGATATGATGATATTCTTTTATCTTTTTATTTTAGTTATAGCTAAGTATATAGTTTTGTGTTTACCTTATATTCCCAATTTTGTTCTGAGGGGTTTAAGTAGGATTCATGATGAATTGGCTTAATCTAAGACATTAGACTAAGTTTGAAAATAAAAACATAAAACCAAAAATATAAATAAAAAATCCTTATATTCCTTTCAAATTATTTGTTCTACAAATTACTTTATACAGACATATTTTTGTATTTAACTCAAAGGATTAACAAAGAACATAAAAGAGAATTAATATCTTCCCACACCATGTTTATTGTTATATATATCTATTATTCTCGACTTATCAACTACATGTCCATGGTTTACCAAATAAAATAAAATATTGAATACCTATGATATTTTGGTTTACTATAATAGTTAAGATTACTATATATTTATTCTTGCTCATCACATTTTGAACAAATATTACTTAATTCATATAAAATGGTCGTCTCCTATTATAACTATGAGTCAAGGCCTTTCAAGAACAATATTCCCGAATTCCTAGACATAGAGCTTTAGTTATTTCACACAATGTCAATATGATTAGGGATGACAATGTCCAACTCACCGATCTAGATTAAAGTGTTTTTAATAGGCTAGCTTATGGGTTAGGTTCAGGCTTAGGCGGGTTTAAGACTCAATTATTATAAGCAAAATGATGATCCAGATCCAATTAAAAAAACATTATTTTATATTTTAATTTTTAATTTTAAAAAATATGATGGGGTTAGCCCCACTACATGTGATTCATTTGCTGAGTTAGAATCACGAGTTAAAAATAAATTTCCAATTACTTCCATTGTAATTCACTTATGCTTTCATTTTAATTAATAACATGTGAGGGACTTTAGACATGTCAGTTGCTACCTTCGGAGCTTTCTATCTACCGAGTTTGTGCAAGTTTTGGCCTGTCGAGTTTATGCATGGTAGGTTTACGTGAGAACAATTCTCTGATCTTTTCTGTCATTGTTGTTTTGTAGCATGGATCAGGATTTTCATAATCTCTCTATCCTAGAGAAGGAAGATGTTAAGTTTGTGATTCCCGCGAAAGATATCCAAAATGATGAGATCAATTATGATCTGTGTTTGTTGGGCAAATTGGTTGGAGAAAGAGCGATCAATGCAGAGGCTCTGGAACGGACGTTGTTAAGTCTCTGACGTCTAATGAGGTGAGCATACATCAAACCAATGGAAGACAATAATCTATACATCATCCAATTTTATCACCATATCGATCTAAAGAAGATATTAGCTGGAGGGCCGTGATTGTTCAACAAATGTATTCTGTTAGTCCACCAATGGAAGGAAGGGGAGAACCCAGCGGATATAGATTTCACTCATACTAATATTTGGGTACAGTTCCATAGCCTACCACTGGGTTTTGCTTCGTAGACGCTGGCAAGAAATATTGGAAACTTAATGTGTACCTACCTTGAATACGACTCTACCCATAGATGGAGCTCATGGAATAACTATATGCATGTTCGGATTTGTATCAATGTGGAAGAACCCCTTATAAAAAAGAAGAGTATATGCAAACAGGGAGCTGAACATATAGTGATAACGTTCAGTTATAAGCGACTGCCTCTCATCTGCTACCTCTGTGGTATAATAGGACATAGTGAAACCAATTGTCTCTAGTTACTAGAAAGGCTGGAGGGGGAGATCTGCCGTGAATGGCTGGAGGAAATTCAGGTGGAGGTGTGGGCCCAGAATGCTAGAAGAAAGGTGAAATGGAAACGCGATCCGGGAAATGATCTCGGAGCTGATTTTACTGCACAAAATATGGAGTTGAAATCTCCACAGTCTGTAACTAAAAATCCTCGTAGGATAAGCAATAATTTCTCTTTCTTTCCTAAGAAGTTAATGCTAAAATCCAATGCAGATCATGGCTTTCAATTGGGCCATAATTACCATGCACACAGTGGCAGTTCAACTGGAAAAAGCCTAATTAATATCCTTGAGCAGAATAAGAAAGAAGTTGCGGTCATGGATATTAAGGAAAATAAAAGACGCCCTAGACAAGGAAACAATGCAGACAACTCTGTGGATATGATGTACACGAGCGATTTTGTACTGCCTCAACTCCCACATCATGTATCAACGACCGGTCTTGCTCTACAAACCTGCCGAGAACTATGAGTTATATAGCCTAGAACTGTCGTGGCCTAGGCAACCACAGGACAATTCGAGCATTGAAGGACCTAGTTAGGTTTAATAAGCCTCGTATTCTCTTTTTGAGTGAAACTATTGTGAATTCTGTTAAGTTTGATAAAATAAAAACTTTGTTAAAGTACGATTTCTGTTTCTGCATTGATCGGATTGGCCGAAGTGGTGGCCTAGCTATGTTCTGGACGTAGGATATTACTGCTACTGTTATAGGTTTTTCTAATAACCATATTGATCTTAGTATTGATGATCCAACTACTCCCAAATGGCGAATTACAGGTTTCTAGGGATTCCCAGAATCGAATAGAAAACGAGCTAATTGGGAGCTTCTTCATTCCCTTTCACGGCTTCATAGCGTGCCTTGGGTTTGCTTTGGGGACTTTAATAATCTTTTGTCCCTTAATGACATGCTAGGAGGAGGGGAGTACCCTAGCTCTCTAATGGAGGGTTTTCACCAATGTATATCAGACTGTAACCTTATTGATATTCCTTTGCTCGACTTCGGATATACTTGGGAGAGAGGCAGAAACACAAACTCGCTTACACTAGAGAGACTTGATCACGCTTTCGTTAACGAAGAATGGATGGCTATCTTCCTTTTCCACAAATTACATAATTTGATATGCGCTACTTCGGATCATAACCCTGTCAAATTGGTGGCCAAGTGTCAACTTCCTATTAAGAGGACTAAGCGTTTTAAATTCGAGAATAAATGGTTAACGGAAGAAGGTATTTTGGAATTTGTATCAGATTTCTAGGTCGACAATCATGATCTAAACATCATTCCCAGGCTTCAGAAATGCGGTAACAGTTTGCTCAACTGGCAAAAGCAGCTGGGGAGTAACTTCTCCTAGCGGATTCAAACTCTTAAGAGGAACATGACTTTCGCACGTCAACAACATCAGCATACTTTAGTGTGGATACAGAAAACTGCACTTAACCGCCTTCTTGCCTAAGAGGAAATCTATTGGAAGCAACATTCAAAGATCTTTTGAATGCAGTATGGGGAGGCCAATTCAAAATATTTTCATGTGTAAGCATCCAAAAGGAAGAGATTGAATCATATTATTGCACTCACTGATGATAGTGGTCAGAAAGTTTCAGATAATGATGGTATTAATAAAGTTATCTTAGACTATTTTGCTCAGTTGTTTTCAGCTTCAAGAGGCTCAGATTTTCATCAGTTTGATTATATTAAGTTAGTAGTAAATCAAGAGGACAACGATTATCTTTTGGCACCAGTACAGATGGAGGAGTTCAGGAGAGCGATGTTTGACATGCATCCAGATAAGGTGCCTGGGCAGGATGGGCTGAACTCGACATTTTTTCGAAATGTTGGCATATTTTGGGGACGAATGTGTTTAACAATTTCCACAATTGGATGGAAAAATAGGAGTTCTCGGACACTCTAAATGATGCAGTGATTGTCTTGATACCCAAAAAAGACAATCCTAGCTGTATGAAAGATCTTCGTCCAATATCTTTGTGTAATGTCTTCTACAAACTTATAGCCAAGGTTATTGCGAAACGACTCAAAACCCTCCTTCCCAGAATAATTTCTCCCATGCAGTTGGCTTTCGTCCCAGGGCGTCTCATCACCGATAACATCATGGTGGCTTTTGAAATTATACACTTCATGAGAAATAAAGGTAAGGTAAAAGTTGGAGAAGCAGCTCTTAAAATTGACGTTAGTAAAGCATATGATAGAGTTATTAGGATTACTTACGGTTTATCTTGTTAAAGCTGGGGTTTGATAGAAAGTGGGTGGAGCTTATTATGGTGTGTGTTACCACAGTCCGGTATTCAGTGGCTTTCAATGGAACTGAAGTTGGCCTTATTATTCCTAAGCGTGGTCTGAGGTAGGGAGATCCGCTGTCCCCGTATCTATTCATCCTGTGTGCTTAAGGTTTATCCACTTTGCTCCTGATAAATGAGGCATGAGGGGATATACATTGAGCTACAATTTGCCTAGGCAGTCCTAGTGTCTCCCATCTCTTTTTTTTTAGACAATAGTTTTCTTTTCTTTCGGGCAAATGCGAGGGAAGGGTAAATTATTAAAAGGATTCTTACTATATACGAAGCAGCTTTGGGACAGGCGATTAACTATCAAAAGTCAGGCATCATGTTCAGCTCTAACACTACACAAATTGATAGGAATACGGTGGAAACTATTTTAGGGGTAAATACTCCTTTTGACCATGGAAGATACTTAGGTCTTCCATGGTTAATTGGGAGACAGAAAAAACAAGTCTTCGCCTTTATCAAGGATCTAGCAAGCGTATCATGAGTTGGAAGAATAAATTGTTATCCAGACCAAGAAAAGAAGTTGTTATCAAGACAGTCGCCCAAGCATTGCCTACTTACTGCATGAGTGTCTTCCTTCTCCCCCGGGGAACTTGTGACGAAATACAAAAACTGATGAATTCCTTCTGGTGGGGATCAAGCACAACTAACAGGAAGCATATACATTGGGCGAGCTAGGATCGCCTCTGCGTGCAAAAAAATATAGGGGTATGGGATTTCGGGACCTCCATTGCTTCAACCTCGCCATGCTCTGTAACAAGCCTAGCAATTCATTGCTTATCCTGACTCACTTTCGAGTAAAATTTTTAAAGCAAGATACTTTCCTACTGGTAGCTTTCTGGAGGCGAAGGATCGGGCTAATGCAAGTTTCATTTAGAGGAGCATTTATGCTGCAAAGGATATACTGTTTCATGGTGTTCGGTAGAGACTCAGAGATGGATCATTGATTAATGTCTTTAAGGATCCATGGATTAATGAAGCTGATAATTTTTTCATCACTTCCCCTTTAATCCAACATTTAGGTAACATGAAAGTGAGGGAACTTTTCAACGAGTCGGGTTCAAGTTGGGACGACCAACTGCTTGAAGGGCTATTTATGCCTTCTGATGTTAGACGGGTTTCTAGAATCCCCATTGCGATTACAAAACCCCCTGATCAATTGATATGGCATCATAGTCGGGATGGTCTGTATTTGGTCAAATCAGGTTACAAACTGGCTCTTAGATTGTTTATTGATATTGCTAATTTTACTATAGAAAAACCTTGGAATCGGCTGTGGAATTTGCCTATCCCTCCTAAGATAAAAGACTTCACATGGCGCTGTTTTCAGGGGTTTATACCTTGTAAAGTTAGTCTACTGAGGAAGGGAGTCATCCTTCCCCCTAATTGTGATTTTTGTGGCTACGAAGAAGACCTAAATCATGTGCTACTGGAGTGTCCTAAAGCAAAAGAAAGATGGACTCTGGTGAACTTCCGTGCTCTGACTTATGGGATCGAAACTATGCTCGAGCATATACTAGTTAACATGCCTGCACCTCACTTAACTCGTATGTTAACTATTATATGGAGCATCTAGTATCACCGCAATCTCCGCGTATGATCGTTCATTTAGCTGACAATTTTCTTAAAGACTGGCAGGATGCTCGGAGGTGTTATAAGAGGGTCAGTGTAATAAATAGTATTTCAAGTCCTAGCATTTCAAGCTGGTGACAACCACCGGAAGGTTTTTTTAAATGCAATGTTGATGCGTCTATTTTCAAAGCACAGAACGCAACGGGTTTTGCTGCTGTACTTAGGGACACAAGGGGAAGTTTCATAGCTTCTCTCTTAGGCCATTATTCGTCTTTGTTTGATCTAGTTATCGCCGAACTAATGTCAATCCGAGAAGCACTTTTTTGGTTAAAAGACAAACAAATCGACCATGTCATTGTGGAATCGGATTGTTTGCTGGCGGTTCAAGCTATCACAAATTCTTCTTCAAATTTTTCAGAGATTGGAATGTTGGCTTTTGATTGTCAAGCTCTTAGGCGACAATTCTTTCATTTGTCCTTCCAATGGACGTGTAGAATTGCCAATAAGGCGGCTCACTCCTTAGCGAAGGCAGCCTTATTCATGCAAACCTTCATCAATAGGATACTAGCCCTCCTTGTTTAGTTTCTCTTTTATCTTTAGAGCAATCTTTTTGCAATATCTTTGATAGGGAAAGGCTCGTAGGATCTGGATGTATCGGGTAAGCCTGTTGGCTTGGGTTAGGTCTTGGGTCTTTCTTTGTCTTTGGTACTTTTTATCTTTCGTATAAAAAAAAATGTGAGTTTCCCTTCCTATGTAATGCACAGGGGGACTATTGCATGTTCTTAGTTATAAAAATAATTTAACCTTCTTGGTTATTTTAGAAAATTAAAAATAATTATTATTCACAAATAATGTTGAAAAGAAATTAAAAATACAAAAACAAAGTTTGAAGGATGAAAATAGCTAATAAGTATAAACATTATTTTTAATTATGTAAACTTTTAGTTTTCTATTAAAATTTAGTTATATATTATATTTGAAAATTGAAAATATTTTAAATTTCAATTTAATAATTTTATTTTTTAAAATTAGTATAAAATAAATTTTATACATAATAACTATTTTAAAAATTCTTAGTTTTAAAAATATTTAAATATAAAATATATATTAGTCCTGCAATATATTTTAATCTATAAATTTTATTCATTATTATTAATATTTTGATGTATATCAACCGATGGGACTAATATAACCCAAAAAATTTCGTTACAGCCTGGTTTTGCTTAAAACTATGTTGATGTATTGGATAGGTAATCTTAATTGAATGATTTTGCTTCTCCTACACATTGTCTAGAGTTTAAATCCAATTACATAAAGGACGAGAAAAAATGATAACATTGTTTAATTTTCTAGTCTTTGGCCTTTACTGTTTAGATCATATGTATTAATGTTATAATCGAACTTACCGAGAAAATATGAATTAATTGGACATATATATATATATGAAAATGGCCTAATCTATACCAATGGGTAAGTGACATATGTATTTTGCACTTTGGTTTGTGTACATATTTAGCTGACCGCGTACCGCACGTATCTTTTTTCTGACCGCTCAATGCTTGTCATCCATATATAGAGCTTATTAGCTTTCTTGAGCAATTTGTGGGAATTAGCAATAATCCCTCCAATCGGCATGCATCGACAGAAAAGTTGTTCCTATTTTATAACTAAAGAGTTGTATTCTGCCTGTCTTTTTGTACCTACGTCAATCCTTTAACAAGCTTCAAATAAAGCTTCTTGAGCATTATCCTGTACTGTATACTACGTACCTCATTATTTCATCGAAACTGGTTAAGTAAATGTACGAAGGTTATGAGGTTTAGGTGACCAAATAGTAAATGTTATAAATACTGTATAAGATTTGATATCGAATTCAATTCTGATATGGTACTATACCAGTATCAATTAATACCGGGTACTATTTTAGGTAATTTTTTAAATTTATAAAATAGTTTCTAAACTTTTTAAAAATTACAAAATAGTTCATTATCGTATTGTACAATTGTAGTTTATTTAATTTAGTTTTTTCATATTTTATCCATTTTAGTTTATATATTTTTATTATATTCTAATTATTTCTATATATAATAATTATCTATATATAATATATATCTATATATAATAATTGTCTAAATATAATAATTTATTGTAAAATAATGAAAATAATTCAAAATTTTGAATTATTTTTTTAGAATTGTTATTTTTCCACATTCCATTTCATTTTATATTTAATTAGACATAATCACAATTTTAATTTAATATATAAAATTAATTTAATAATTA
>JANSVA010000007.1:29726381-29737134 GCA_025504915.1 Erythroxylum reticulatum | reverse complement strand
TAGATTATAGAAAGTTGAATCCAGCAACTAGAAAAGATCACTTCCCTCTCCCATTTATCGATCAAATGTTGGAAAGATTAGCGAGGAATCATTATTATTTCCTTTTAGATGGTTATTCAAGGTATAACCGAATTTGGACAGTTTTGATAGCCCAGGAGGATCGGGAGAAAATCACCTTCACTTATCCCTATGGTAAATTTATGTATCGTAGGATGCCTTTCGGGTTGTTCAATGCTCTTGCCACTTTCCAACGCTGCATGATGTCCATATTCTTCGACATGGTGAAGAATATAATTGAGGTATTTATGGACGATTTTTCTTTTTTTGGTTCTTCTTTTGATACATGTCTTTTCAGTCTAGAACAGGTTCTACAAAGGTGTAAAGAAACCAATCTCGTGCTAAATTGGGAAAATTGCCACTTCATGGTTCAAGAAGGAATCGTCCTAGGCCATAAAATTTCTAACAATGGAATAAAGGTGGATCCAGTGAAAATTGAAGTCATCAACAAGTTGCCACCTCCCAATTCGGTTAGAGCGATAAGGAGTTTTCTTAGAATTGACGGGTTCTATCGTAGATTTATTAAGAATTTTTCAGGAATTCTCAACTATTACGTGCTTTATTGCAAAAGGAAGTTCCTTACAAATTTACTGATGAATGTCTTCATTATTTCAATAGGTTGAAGAAAGAACTTACCTCAGCTCCTATAATGGCTGCACCGAATTGGAATCTCCCTTTTGAGCTGATGTGTAATTCTAGTGACTATACACTTGGAGCTGTCTTAGGGAAAAAATAGGATAAGAAATTACATGTTATTTATTACGCTAGCAAAGTTCTTAATGATGCTTAAATTAATTATGCTACTACAGAGAAAGAATTGCTAGCAGTAGTTTTTACGTTCGATAATTTTAGATCTTATCTTGTTGGCTCCAAATTCATTATTTACACTGACCATTCTGCTTTGAAATACCTACTTACAAAGAAAGATGTAAAACTAAGACTGATCAGATGAATTTTACTTTTGCAGGAATTTGATTTAGAAATTAGAGATAAGAAGGGGTCCAAAAATGCAGTGCTAGATCATCTTAGCGACTTGAGCAAGGAGACAAGCTGGGAGTAAAACCAATTAACGATACCTTCCCTAATGAGAATTTATGGGCTGTTAAGGAAAATATTCCTTGGCTTGCTGATCATGTCAATTTCCTAGTGTCTAATATTATGCCGGGTGATTATTCAAACCATAAGAAACAGAAGTTCTTGTATGAAGTGAGGAATTACTTTTGGGAAGGCCTATTGCTATTTAGAAGGTGTGCGGCTGGGGTTGTCAGAGGATGTATACCTGATGAAGAGATGTGATCCGTTCTGCATCATTTTCATGCTTCTCCTTATGGAGGACACCATGGGGTAAACAATACTGTGGAAAAGGTGTTGCAATCTGAGTTTTATTAGCCTACGCTTTTTAAGGATGCTAGAACTTTTGTCAAGACTTGTGATAAGAGTCAATGAACGGGGAACATTGGTAGAAAGCATGAGATGCCTTAATCAGGAATTCTAGAAGTGGAACTCTTTGATGTATGGGGTTTGGACTTCATAGGACCGTTTCCAGTGTCCTTCGGCAATGAATTCATCCTTATGGCAGTTGATTATGTATCTAAGTGGGTGGAAGCTGCAGCTTTGTCAAACAATACTAGAGCTAGTGTTGTCAAATTTGTAAAGAAGCACATATTTTTAAGATTTGGTGTTCCAATAGCTATAATCAGTGACAATGGGATACATTTTCAGAACCATCAATTCAAATCTCTCTTGGAAAAATATGGGTGTCAGTTTAAGTTTGGAACCACATACCACCCTCAAATTAACAGGCAAGTTGAGGTATCTAATAGGAAAATCAAGCAAATTTTGGAGAAAACTATTAATACCTCAAGAAAGGATTAGGCATTGAAGCTTCATGACACTCCTTAGGCATACATGATAGCATATAAGACTCCCTTAGGGATGTTTCCTTATAGGTTAGTCTTTGGGAAATCTTGCCATCTTCTGGTTGAAATTGAGCAAAAGGCGTTATGGGCAATCTGGAAGTTGAACTATGATCTCAAGGAAGCGGGATAAAGGAGACTAATGGAGTTGAATGAGCTAGATGAATTTCGTTTAGATGCTTTTAAGAATGTTCGCATATACAAGGAGAGAACGAAGGCTTTCCATGACAAGCATATCCTTTGGCGAGAATTTAAACTTGGTCACAAGGTTTTGTTATTTAACTCTCATTTGAAATTATTTCGGGGGAAATTACGCTCAAGATGGTTGGGACCTTTCGTGGTGACAAAAGGATACCCACATGGAGTTATGGAGATTAGAAGGGATGATCAAGAGCCCTTTGTGGTCAATGTGCAACGACTAAAACATTATTTGGAGGGAGAAATGGTTGGATGTGTTTCCACCATCATATTCAAAAATTGATGTCAGGATGGCCGAGTCCAGCTAAGTACATTAAATTTAGCACTTGTTGGGAGGCAACCCAATGTTTCTAACTCTTTTATTACTTTTAGAATTTTAATGTTTCTAACTCTTTTATTACTTTTAGAATTTTTAATTTTTGTCACACTTTTTTTTATTCTAGTTTGTTATGTGTGCATAAGGATAGGGTTTGCGAGACATCCCAATGACATCTTTCGATAACATGAGGAATGGTGTAATGACGACTCTTCAAACCTAGAGGTGAGACTCATACTAAGTGTAGAGGAGGTAAGTGGCAATATCTCTTTGTTTTATTTTAACGTTCTTTCATTTTTAGCACTCATACATCATGCATGTAGTCCTAGGATATCATTGATTGGTTAGAAGGACCAAAAGAAGAGAGGAAAAGGTGAGAAAAACTTGGAAAAAGTCGAGAATGTCCATTTAACGGACTACAGACATAATACATCGTAGACATACTCGTAAAGGTCTGTTAAATGAACATAATGTCTACTTAACAGACCTATAGCTTCAAAATAGTCCACTTAACAGACATCACATCCACTTAACAGACATAACGTCCGCTTAATGGACATTCGTGTTCCAAACACCCCACAGACCCGTAACGATTCGTTAAACGAACATGATGTCTATTTAACAGAAATTGATTACTTTCAAATTTAAAACCCTTTTTTCTCTTCTATTCATGCACTTCACGCACTTCTCTCCCTCTTACCACTGCCGCCTGTTGCCCCTGCCCTCCCTCACCCAACTTTGTCCACGCCATCCACCTTCTAGCCTAAGAATCTTCATTCTTTTACTTCATTTTGTCTCTCCTTTTCTTTTCCTTCACAGATCTGTCACCTTAAAACTCCATTCTAGCTAAACCATCATCTTCAAGCCATCTCTCTCTTCAAATAATTATTTCGAAGGACTTTCTTAAGGTTGGGGGCGAAATATATGCACTTTCCATTTCAATGTGGTTTGGGTAAGTGTTTTATACATTGTCATTTATGGGTTGATGCTTGAAAGTGGTACAATAATGGCTTTTATTGATTTTAGGTGGATTGTGTTGGAATTGTGGGCTGAGATTGAGATGAATTTCAGATTTTGTTATTGCTTGTGTACTGACTTATATTGAATTGTTGGACTAAATTTCGAGAGAATTATAGTTGTGTGATTGAAATTGACAGATTGGTTTGTCTCGAAGTGTTTGAAGTGTTTGAAGAGATTCAGTTGTGTGGAGTAAGGAGATTAAGATTGAAAGGAATTTGTTGTTTGATTGTGGGGGTTGAATTCCATTTGGTTAAAAATTGTCACGGGTTGTGAGGCTACCATAAAATGTCGAGGTTTAAGTAATCAGCGAGAAAGAATGCCGGCTAATCTTCTTGATCCATAGGAGGGAAAAATCTGGTCTAAGAAAAACTTGCTCCTAAGCTACCTATGTTTATCAATGCGCAATGCGAAGAATGGTACAATAAGAAAAGAAACAACAAGTTTGCGATTGAGGTATCTATGGCGGAGGTTATTGATGAAAAGTGCCATGTAAGAGCGAACTTAGACAAGTTCCAATGGGGCAAGTTGTTGACCCTCAAGGGTGCATATTACCCTAAGGCAGTCAAACAATTCAACGTCACTCTCAATGCAACAGCTGGAAAACAACCACCTGTGCTCACTTCAAGAGTCAATGGAGAATCGGTGGTGATAACCGAAGAGATGATTTGTAGCCATTTAGAGCTACCGATGGGAGCCAATGTCCCCCTTTTTGACAAGATGACCAGATGTTCATGTGATAGCATGTGAGATAAGCATGATGTGGGAATTCGAATACAAGGGCAATGCCTCTTATGGGTGGATCAATCCACATCGGGAAAGGTGCAATCTAAATGCCCCTATTGCAAGGCAATCGAGAGCCCATCCATCTTCAGGGGATACTCCAACTCTGGTGCAGATGCAAGTAGACATTAGAGGTATTTGAGCAGGAATGGACAACCTCACGACTTCGCAAGCAAGAATGGAAGAAATGTTGAGGGCTTTTATGGAGCAGCAGCAACCACTGCCACCAAGACAATGATAGTATAGGGCCATAAGATTACATTTGCATCTAAACTCACATACATGTAAAAGTGCATTTTACTTTTAATCTCAATCTAGCTTTGATTTTGTATTGGTACATTATAGAACTAACTTCAGTTTTATTCTGCTTTATCTTCATATTTTGTATATTTGATGGGAGATATGAACTTTCAGGGTACAAAATTTGGACAATCAACTCTTTCAGGGGGTTTCTCTACCCTTACTATGCATTTCGTTAATTGCATTGCTTTTTCTTTATCTTTCCTAAAATTGAGGACAATGTGGATTTTAAGTTTGTGGGAAGATAAATTGATGGTAGTGTATACCTTGTTTTGCATTAAATCTTTTTTTCAAAAGAAAAGAGTTAATTTGACATCTTTCATACTCTAATTGTCTTTATAATTCAAATTAATGAGTTAATGACTTTATGGATAAGATTGATCTTGAATAAGATGCATAATATGATTAAATGGATTACATACCTTGTCAAAATAGGATGGGATAATGTTAAATTGATTGAATGAGCATGCTATGGAATGAGTAAACATCACCAAGGGAGCTAAATTGAGCCTAAAGGATTGTTCTCAATTCTACTTTTTTAATGAGCGATATAATTTTCTCTTCCATGTATGTTTATTTCAAGAACTTGCATTGCATCTCTTCGAGGTTACATAATCATGTTATTGTATGTTCATGAAAGTGATAAAAGGCACTAAGATTGAGCTTGAGCCAATTAACATGAGAAGGCATAACTTGCTGAGGCCTAGAAAATATGAAGACAACAATTTGTAACCACAAGTATAATGAATGCTAACCATTCCACTCTGCATAGAGATCTTTAAAGCCTCGACCGGCTGCTCCTTTTGCTTCTCTCGTTCTTGACGTAACCTTTCTATACATCAATCATTTAGTGAACCCTTTGTGCCTAGTGATCGTATTTGTTCCTTTGTCTTTATAAACCTATTCCAAATAACCTTAAACCAAGAAAAACAAATTCACCCTTGTTCAATAGTTAGTAGAGCTATAAATGTTGTGCATTTAATATTTTTATTGATAGGGATACAAAGGAAGAAGTGTGGGGTGTTTTTATGGTAACTAAAGAAGCAAGCTGTCAAAAACACAAAAAAAGAAAAAGAAAAAGAAATTTGATAATAATAAATAAAGTATGTTTCTTCATATTTCAAGGTGAAGGAATGAGGGAAATTGGGACAATAGAGTTGGTGGAGTTTCATAAACATCATGATTGTAAGATTTGTGATCTCTGCTCTACTAATTATTGAATATTTGAATTCCTATCCTTTTTTTCATAGCCCACCTTACCCCTTAGGCCCATTACAACCTAAGGAATAAAGACCTTTATGATCCATGGATATGCCATAGATAGGAGTAATAGAGAAGTAGATAAAATGCAAGCTTATGGTAAGAGACATGCATGAGAAGATGATTGAGAGTAACCCTTAAACACTTGTGTGTGAAGTTGAATGCTTTATGAGAGATTTCATTCATGACATGTGATTTTGACCAATTGAAGCATTATGAGGTCTTATTGTGCTTAGTTATGATCTAATTTATGAAGTATTATGTGACCCTGTTTCTATGTTTCAATTCTTACCTATGATTCTTTCAACTTATTGGATTGAACTATAATGATGATTAGGTGTGAAATGATGGAAGGGAAATGTTTATGGGTACCATTTATTTTAAGTAAACCCTTAGGAGACTATAACTCCTCCATTATGGACATATAATGGTTTAAAGGTTTGTGACATATGCTAAATGTCACAGTACACCTACGAAAGTGGAATCAATAACTTGGTTAAGGATTTAGTAGTTAGTTTTCTCTTGTTTGCTTGGAGACAAGCAACAGTTTAAGTGTGGGGGAATTTGATAAGTCAAATTATTCTTGTATGATTTTGGGTTGAATTGGAATTAATTTGACTTATCTCTATATGAATTTGAAGCTTTATTTGTTAGTTCTCATACATTTCAACTTTGTCGCTTAATAGGTATAAATGGATAGATTTCAGGGTGAAAGGCATAACTTTTACTGTGGATATTACATTAAGGTCATTCAAGGACACTTTCAAAGAGGACTTTGAGTTCTACAACTTCTGTGAAAACTACGAGGAGAGATTCTGTGAACTAAAGGGTCAAAAGTGTGCATTTTGTAAATGACTAGTATATGTTCATTTGATAGACATCCCTTGGCCAATTCCACTCCAGAGACCCGAGAAAGTCCATTTAATAGACATCATGTCTATTTAATGGACATTGCTTGTCAACTTCACTTCCCATAGCCGAGAAGGTTCGTTAAATGGACATCATGTCCGTCTAGTGGACTTTGTTGGCCCAAAGATGATCTTCCTTCCCCTTTTTAGTAAAAGAAGGGTTTTTTTAGACCCAAGACACTATAAATACTCATTTTGAAGACCTAAGTACGGGGTTGGACACTGAAAATGAGGTTACCACATAAGGAGGCACAAAATAAGAGAAAAGAAGGAAGTTTTGGGGGATTGCATGAAAGATTGGAACCAATCTTATTTTGTGTTCTTTCTACTTTCTCTCTCTACTCTTTCTTGAATGTTGACCATCTTTATATGTATGATTTTTGTTATCATGTTCTAAAACTAAACCTCATTTAGGGTGAGGGATGTAGCCTATTTGGGATATTGATTTATATTGTATAGAATGATTGGTGTTAAATGAAAGTTCTTGGATTATATTTATCTCCCTTACTTTTCACTGTTTTCTCTATACTTAATCTCCATAGATGCAATCTTAGGAATCATATGATGAATTGAGAGGTGAAGTATGGTTTATGCACTAGGAAGATAAACACAATAGACTTAAAGATAGAGATATCCTAATCTAGTGTGATAACTTTTGGTTTCTTGTTCTTCATGTATTTAACTAGTTAGTTGCACATTGAGAGATGGTAAGGAACTAGTTAGATATTCCTATATGTCTTGAGAGAGAATATGAGTAAAGTTATGCAATTGTTATTATCACCTATCATTCAATCAATTTCATTATTTATTAATCATTCGTTGAGTGGGTGAACCCTAAGCCCTAAGTTTAATTCATCAAATCATCCTTGTGTGTTATTTTCTAGTATTTACAATTTACTATCCACCAAAATCCAATCATCTTTTAAGCTTATTATCAATTGCGTTCAAGTAATTAGGATTAATTCGATGGTGAGTGTTTTAGTCCTTATGAGAAACGACCTTAGAATACTAAATTTTTAAGTATTAGGAACGACTCTGTGCACTTGCAGATTTTGTCGACCAGTCAGCTCACTCATTAAATTCCCTACTTCAACATGAACTCCTTTGCATTATCCGTTTTAGGCATTGACGACTTTATATTTTCTAAGATCATCATTCGGATCAAATTCAAGCTCAACCTGTTAGACCGTTTTCAAGCCTTATAATAAGACTTGTAAGCTTCAGAACTAGTCTTAGTTATGGCTGCAAGCCTTGCGTTTGAAACTATGGTCAAGTCCAAATCCATTACAACCAGTTGGAACTGGATTTGTTCGGACCAATCAGCATAGTTCAAACCATTGAACTTGATTAGCCCATTTACTAAAGCAAACAAATTAGTAGATGCTGCAAACACAACATATAGTTCACATATTAATGCTTTAAGTAAACTTAAATGGATTCAAACTAACTAATACACTTTGATTATGCATTTAAATTCACCTTTGGGTTAAATTTAAATATATAGTTGTAACCTATTATGATGCATATATATAGTTCACTATAATGGACAATCAATCATGTTTTAATCAACATGCATGTTATCTTTGGATATACAATCATATTGACCAAATATGTTGATAAAGTCTCTTTAATGTCATTAATTATAAGCAATGGTTCACCTTTGGGTGACCTCCTTGCGTTATAATTAATAATCTCAATTGTTCAGTTCAACCTTTTATGTCATTTTAGCATCATATCATAATAAACAATTGAAACAATCACAATTAAATGATTAATATTTTCAAGCTATGCTACTTTGGTGACTAACAAGCATTCCATGCAATAAACATTTAATTGGATAATTATCATACATGACAATTTTTAATTTAGATAGTTTGGTCACTTTGGTGACTAACAAACTATTCTAAACTATTTATGTAGCACATTCAACATATAATAAGAAAATGTAATTATAAGCATGGCATAATATAAATGGTCAAAGTACCAATTAAAGCATAATATGACACACAATTATATTATGCATAGCAAACATATGCGCAACTTTTATGCATATATACTTAAATCAATTAATTGATTACTTCATTAATTAATTTGTATTATCAATTAATTAATGAATTATGAGTTATGACCCAAAATTAAAAATACCTTAAGTAGGATCAATATTCAAACTAATAAATATTATTATTATTAATTTTTAATTATAAAAAATAAATAGAAAATAAAAATGGCTTGACGGGTGCATGCTGCCACTACCCCATTTTTCCATATGAGGCACATGCGTTGCACGCGCCTCTTCATCTCTCCCGCATCGCTTGTCTTTTATATAAGGCGCGTGCATTGCTCGTACCTAATCTTCTTCATCCGACACTCACTGGTTGCGTTTCTCTCTTTTTTTATCCTTAAATTCAATTTTCTCTTCATACCATTGCTCTTCATACTGAAAACCTTCCCAAGCCTTACCACAAGTATCTCTTGTCACCATTATAATCACAAATGATGGTTTCTTTCCAAAATGAAAACTTTACCGTTTTATATTTTCGATTCTCTCTACTGTGTATTACCTTAATCTAAATCATCCATCCATAATCATTATGTTTCGGATAAGTAGTGAGAATGGGTGTCAAGTCCTTAGAACACTAATTCTATTAACATCCGAAAATCTTCTAAACAAAAATCATTAAAACTTATAGGTCGTTATTTCTATTACTATGTATGTCTGTCTATTTTTGTATTCCTTTTATGGCAATGCAACGAAGAAAGTAATGTCATGAAAAATAAAGAATCATGCAACACTCCATCCATACAAAAACAAACAGAAACACAATTATACCTAAATGACACACAATAGAAAACAAATCATGTAACATCGTGGCTCTGATACCAATTGTAAGACAATTTAGTGGATCGATTTATTTTGTCATACCTATATCCATGATTGTTTTTGTAATATTTTTATTCCCTCTCTTGTTCTTTCTTTGATTTGTATCTTCAATGGTTAAGATGACTTTTCAATAAGTTTCTAAAGCTTATATATAGCACCAACCAACCAACATGTTGTTTGGTATTTAAAAGAGATAGAGAAAGGGTATTTGACCCATTTGAGATCCATTATTTAATACTCAATAACTATTATCTTGGGTCCTTTTCATAGAACTCAAATCTATAAGTCACATGGGCCATTAAATAATTTAACATAGAGTACTTCTTCTCGAGTTGATATGCTTGATTTGCTATGTCACGTAGTCTCTCATGGAAGTCTCCAATGGTTTCACTCTCATCCATCTTTAACTCTTTAAGTCTCACAGCCAACATCTGAAGTTTTGAGATTATCACAAATTTTGATCCCTCATGCATAGTTTACAAAGTATCCCAAACTTCTTTTGCCGATTCATAGGCTAATATCGTAGCAAAGCGACATTCATCAACTGCATTGAAGATGACATGCAAGGCTTGAGAATTTCCAAGCTCTCTCTATTCTTCAGCCCTTGTCCACTCATATGCATCTTTAAGCACTGCTTCTCCCTTTTCATCAGTCGTCACTAGATGTATCCAGTTATTTAAAACTAAGTTCCATACTTTTGTTCCTTGTGTTTGAATGAATACTCTCATCTTTGATTTCTACATAGAATAATTTGAACCATCTAACAAAGGTAGCCTGATGATTGATGCTCCTTTTCTTATAACCATAATTGTGAAACACAGATCTGCACTAACTTGACGTACCAAGTTCAAATTCAGTGACCCTCTCTAATAACAACTAAAAATTGCCAAAGGAGTGTAGTAGTTTTGCAAAATCTTTGATTTGAACACAGTTGTTTCTAGCACAATAAAAAAATTAAACGCACAATGCAAGTCAACACCGAAATATGGTCACGCAATTCGGCACACCTTGCCTGCATATACGGAACCCTCACTCAGCTTAATATTTTCACTAACGACAATAGATTTATACAAGGCCTTACTGAGCCGACTCACTCAACCTTCGGCATTATCCCTCG
>JANSVA010000007.1:29695714-29722209 GCA_025504915.1 Erythroxylum reticulatum | reverse complement strand
ACAATTATTTTTATATTTTTATTCTTTATTTCTATTTTTATTTTATCTTTTTTATTTCTTGTTCTATCTTGACTCTATTATTTATTTTATTTTTATTTATAAATATTTAAGTATATATATATATTATATTATTACTATTGCCATCATCATTATTATTATTATTATCTTTTATATCTATTTCTATTTTAATTTGAATTTGAATTTCTATTTTTGTTATTACTTTTATTATTTTAATATGTATTTTATTATTCTTTATTTCTAATTTTATTTTATTCTATCTTATGTTTTTTATCAGTTAAAAATAAATTGCGTACTTTTGGACATTTTCAAATCTTACGTCTCAGCGAGACTTCTAGAATTAAATATTATTGATGATGTTATTAATGACAAAAAAGGAAAAACAGAATTTATTGGATAATCTACTTCTCTCTAACTTATAATTGCCAATTCAAATACATAAATAATTTGTCCTATCCCTCGTTTTCTCTCCCTGTTCAAGTGTCACCCTTTGTTCCTTCTGTCAATTACGTTGCTTTCCTCCTCTTCAGTCAGCACCTGTACTTGCTACTTCATCAAACTTTACCTTATCATGTGGAAGAAAAATCTCAAGTCCCAAAATTTTATGTTTGATTTTTCAACTTAAGGATCACTACGATTAATTTGTTTGATTTGTTGTTCATTTCATAGATTTGGATTCATCTGGTTGATTAAGGCTAAAACTTTTTTTAATACCTTGTCTTTTTGTAGTTACCTGATCCGGTGATTTTGCAGGCTAAGCCTTGAATGACAGGATGAAAACGATCTTTTAACGACAAGAAACAAACGAGTTCTGATAGAAAATCGCTAGTATGTCTTTTTTTCTAATAGGTTCTGATAGACATAATCATTTTTTTAAGTCTTGTTTTCTTTTTTTCTTTTTTGAAACTTGTATTGAATAAATCACTAAACTTATGTAATGTTTCGCAAATCACGCAATATGTATAAATTATTTAATAAATTAACCAAGTGAAGAATTTAAACTAATATCAATTGATACTAAGAGACTCAACATATTCTCACTTTCAATCACTACTACATTTGATTAGTATTTTTGAACGAGTTAGACTAGTCAAACTCAACCACCTGTGAGGTGCCTCCACCCGGCCCCTAATGTGCTCTTTCTA
Source organism: Erythroxylum reticulatum (assembly GCA_025504915.1). Taxonomy (NCBI): domain Eukaryota; kingdom Viridiplantae; phylum Streptophyta; class Magnoliopsida; order Malpighiales; family Erythroxylaceae; genus Erythroxylum; species Erythroxylum reticulatum. The sequence continues at coordinate 29,721,046 of JANSVA010000007.1, read as the reverse complement.
GTTTTTATTATCACTTCTTTTGAATTAACATGTTCACGCATGCCACGTGAAATGGTCAATTCAGATGAGGTAACCTCATTCCACACCAACGAATACATTCACAGGCAACTATAAGTCTTCAAACCTATTAGTCATCGTTGGAGCTGATTTAACTATAATGTTTGACAGGTAGGTATCGTGGTTTTATTGCATTGCATTTGGAATCTCAAGCTTAGATTAAGGTCTAATCACCAAGGATAATAAGTAGAAGACACATCACACATGCATAAAATGGGACTTCGTGACCGCAGGACCACCCTTTTTTTCATTAGAAATTAGAAGCCAAGCCATAGCCATGATCATCTACTTGTCCTGCCAATGAGGCTCGATTCTGAAGTCAATCTATGACTTTGATGGCCGATTACTTGTTTTTATTTTATACTATATGTTTTTTCTTTTTTTCTTTTTTTTTTTGGGACCTAGCTATCACTTTTTAAGAGGAAGTGAGCGCATAGGGTTAGGGAATGACCTATAAAATAGGAAGCATTTTGCTTGGCACTACGGGTACAGGCAGCTCTTTATCTTAGACTCATACCGGAATTGTAATTTTGTAAATTATCAGGTTTTGTGATCTGTTGACAAGCTTCACCACAGAATGCAATAATGTCAACGTCGGGAAGAGTAAAGAATATCGATGTAGACTTGGAAACTCTAAGTATAGAATCAGTCCAGCCAGGCGACGATCAAAATCCTGACAAAGGTCTCAGTTCTGTGCATGTCATTGGCAACGGTATGAATACTGATATATCTTTTTCTGTTTCCTGAGAACAAGTTGAAATATAAGAAACGAGGAAAAATTTGCAGAGGAACTGCAAAACGTGTAAGCTGTTCTATGCAAAACTTTCTTCATCTTTACCCATAAATCAACTTCCATGCATCAGTTGTAGTCTACCAGCATCGAGGTTTTTATGATCTGGCGTAAATAATTTGTTGAAGTCTCTTCTTGAAGATATGCTATAACTTGTATCTTATATGGTTAAACTCGCAGATTCATGGCTGCAAGTAGGGACCATGATGGCGACAACTTTCAACTGTGGGTTCATATTGAGTTACTCGAGCATTACAATGGTTCCTTTGGGTTGGACATGGGGTGTTATAGGCCTAGTAGCCGTTGGACTCTACTCAGCCTATGCAAATTGGCTCTTGGCTTCGTTTCATTTCATTGACGGTAAACGATTCATCAGATACAGGGATCTTGTGGGGTATGCTTTAGGTGAGTTTCTCAGATATTGCTGACAAGTGACAACTGCAGTACCCAGCTTTTAAGCAGATAAACTTGAGTTCAATTGCCTGACTCGATCAAGATGTACAATTAGAAAAGGAACTTGAAATTTAAGTACTTTTATTTGTGTTTGTAAGATTATTATTATTACAAAAAAACCCTATGCCTGCAGCAAATATGCAATAAATGCTTAAAACCAATTATATAACTAATAATTGATGAGCTTTATCGGCATTCACTATTAAATAGGAACTTATTTTTAAAATATATTTTTACTTTTTGTGATATGAAAATAGATAAAGTCTCAACTCAAGTACCGTTGACCTTTGGAGATGGAAGGAAAATAGATAACTTGGTTTGTTTTTTGTACAGGGACGCAATGCTACTATCTAACATGGGTAGCTCAATTCTTGACCCTCATACTAGTAAATATGGGCTTCATTCTCCTTGGCGGAAGGTCACTGAAGGTGATGATTGCGATCCAAATTATCCTTCTTCATGCACATGACCTTCAACTGCGTATTTACTCCTTTCTGTTGACGAGAAAAGAAATACGTGAATTAAATCTTCAGTTAATTAGAGTTTTGATGTATTTATCTAAACTTTCAATCCTTTGTTTTACTTATATACTTTTAAAATACATCATGGATAGATAAGGTACGATCTTTAGGTTTATTACGTTTTTTTAATGGTGCATCATGACCCTATTGAAATAATATTGTAATCTGCCACTTTTCCTGCAAACACATGATTGAATCTTATCGAAAATTCATATTTTTAATTCATAAAAATCCAAAATGGAGTAGATTAAAAAATATAGAGTTCGACTTTTATTCGTCCGTATAAAAATAATTATCTTCTCTCTACAGGAAATGAATGCAGTATTAAGCAACTCTCCTATAAGGTTACAGTACTTCATCATTGTGGCTGGAGTGGCATATTTCATATTTTCAGTTTGCATTCCAACCATGTCAGCCATGAGAACCTGGTTGGGACTTTCTGCTATCCTAAGTGCAGTTTACATTACCACCAGTTTGACTCAGTGTATCCATGACGGGGGTTGGTATCCACCAACTTTTGCTTTAACCCATATCCTGATAAAACACTAACTAGTTGTTTTGGTTTTCTCCACCTGCGAAGCAAAATCAAATCCGAACAGGAATTACAACGTTAGTGGAACCAACGTGGGAAAGATGTTCAGTGCTTTCACTGCAATTTCATCGCTTGTCGCCGTCAACGCATCTGGGATGTTACCGGAAGCTCAGGTAAAATCATTTATACATACAATAGATGATGTTTTTTCCTCAAGTATGAAAAAGCTATGTTCTAACATATAATTATATGCAGTCAACTCTTAAGCAGCCGGCAGTTAAGAACATGAGGAAAGCTTTGTATATGCAATTTACAGTAGGGTTGTTCTTCTATTATGGTATGACCATTGTAGGATACTGGGCTTATGGTAGTTCAGCTTCTTGGTACCTCCCAGAAAATTTTACTGGTCCAACATGGGTTAAGGTTCTGACAGACGTCTCAGTGTTTCTCCAATTCATAGTCTCGCAGAGTGTAAGATTTACCATAATTTACATTTTTAATTTGCTTCCCACCATTTTTTATCATATCAGCTGGTTGAATGCATGCAGATGTTCGCTGCGCCTATACACGAGTTCCTTGACACCAAGTTTCTTGATCCAAATCACAAACTACACTCGAAGCAAAACTTCCTACGACTGATGGCTCTTCGAGTGGTCTTCTTCTCAGTTAACACATTAGTTGCTGCAGCTTTTCCTTTCGTGGCAGATTTAGTGTCCTTGATCGGGTCATTCATGCTTATTCCTCTCACATTTGTGTTCCCAAGCCTAGTCTTCCTTAAGGTAATTAAAGAATTTAAACTTAAGGAAGATGGAAAAATATGAGAATAAAATTACTAAGTTTTGGTTTTGTTGATAAAACAGGTGAAGGGGAAGACGGCAAGAATAGAGAAGAAAATATGGCATTGGTTCAATGTCATTTTGTTTAGTTTACTCACGATAATAACGTCAACCGCCTCAGTTCGTCTAATTATCAGAGACGTTAGCACTTACAGTGTTTTTTCAAATGCATGATTCGTAATTTTATAATTGATTAGTTACTCTAGTAGATTTCTGATAAACTCTTTCTTTCGTACTTTAGCATTTTAATTAAAATAAAATCTTTCTAAAAACACATCTTCCAATTGGTGTTCGTGCAATAAGATGCTGACGATTATATTACAAAAATAAATAATTCCATGATTATTATTTAGCTATTATTATTATTATTATTATTATTATTATTATTATTATTATTAAAGAAACTCCTTTTTATTTTATAAAAATAACATTTTATTATTTATAATATTAGTGTTGAGTCAAGGGAGGTTGTAATTGATATTTTGATATTTTTATTATTAATAAAGTAAGTCATTTTTATTTTATAAAAATATTATTTTATTATTTATAATATTAGCGTTGAATCAAGGAAGGTTGTAATTGATATTTTGGTGATAACAAAACATAATTACTATTTATATTGATGTAAATAAATATTAGAAAAAAATGAAGTCATAAACTATAATGTTTAAAGTTGATAAAGAGAAGTTGAAATTTGTAATTAATAAAATGAAGATCAAAACAAGAATAAAAGGAAATCAAGGCTCGTCAAGGTTATTTTACATCTTGTATTATTATTTGTCAGCTTACTTTATTAATTTGATGATTCAATAGGTTTACTATGCATAATCATTGCATCTTCCTTCATTACAAGAGTTTTTACATTCATAAAGAGATATTGAAGTTTTTTTATTTTAACATAAAAGTCTCTTAATATTTCAAATATTTTTGGGGGGACATTATGAAAGTGTTTAATCATATTTAGATTAAATAAATTGGTTTTGAGCATTTGAAATTGCTAAAATAATATTTTATAGGTTAAAGTTGTTCAATTTGGTATACCGAGAGTTTGTGACAACGTTGGTTGATATATTAGTCGACCAATGTGCCATATTGATCGACCTGTATAGTGTACTGGTTGACCAGTATTCCAACAACTAATGAATCTAGTGCATACAAGTCGACCAATGCATTTTATATAGTTATTATAATAGATAATTACTATCTCTAACCGCTATTATAAATCCCAAAATTCTATAAATAGATGTTTTCTCATTGGTTTTAACTTGAAGAAGGTTTTTGGGTATTATATACACACGTTTCAAAGAAATTTTCAATCATTTGAGTATCATTGTGTCACATTTGTAAGAGTAAGTCATTTTAGAATTATCAAGTGATAAAGTAAGATACCTTTGAGTCATAATATTTTTCTGGGGTGTTGAATATACATGGGGTGATCCAAATGATATTAAGGTTTTTCTTTACTTTGAAAGAAGGTGATAAGAAAGGTTTCTCTTTACCATGAAATATTATATAAAGGTTGTTCTTCACCTTAAAAGAAAAACTATAATGGAATTATAAGAAAAGTCTTAGGAATGGATATAGACAAGGGATGTCTGTTGAACCATTATAAATCAGTTTGCACTCTGTCTTCCTTATACTCCTTAATTTATTGCTCAATTATTTGATTAATTTATGTTAAGCATTTTTTCATCCTTATGATTGTTATTAATTGAGTATATTGGTTAGAAAATTTATTAAATTTTGTAAACCTCATAGCCTATTTGGTTTAAAGGAATAGTTATTATATTCCTAGCATATTCATATTTCATTTCTTAAACCTATGTTTAGTTAGAAACAAACACAGAATAACTAATCATCAAGAATATGTATTCTGTAACTTTGAGGAATAGCTAATACCAATCTCTACTTATCTTTATCTATTCTAAGAATTACTATTATTATTTAAGACAACTTTATCCTTCTTCCACTTCTTATCTTAATAATAAAAAAAGAATAAAAGTAATTGATAAAATTAATAATAATAAGTAGAAAACTTATAATAATAATTATTTATTATTATTATTATTATTAAGAATATCAAAAATAATAATAACAATAACAATAACAACAACAACAACAACAATAACAACAATAATAATAATAATAAAGGCTAAGAGATCTACGACTTTGCATTGATTTTGTGGGGTGTTGATTAAGCTTGACATTCATCTTTAAGCAGTGGGTTCTTTAACTTTCTGGTAGCTCTTAACTTCTTTTTTGGGCATCCGATTTAACTTGCCTTCGGTTAACACAGTGGCTATCACATCATTCGGAACAACCCACTCAATATCATAAATTCTATCCCCGAGCAGATTGTCAAACCTCATAAACATATTCAGTCTATCAGCATCAAAGCTAGTCATCTGACCCCCCACACATACACTAATTTATAATTGAATGTGGTATCAATCTAAATGTCACCAGTCAAATTGCAATAAAATTCTTTTACCAAATCTGAATCATAATGTTGCAGTAGCAATGCAACTTGTAGTAAGTTCCTTTCCGATAAAAAGTATCTATATTATAATCACGAAATTCATCCAAGTTAATAGGGTGATCAAGAACAAACCCGATATCGTTGAAGCTATAAGTGTAAAATATGAAGGACAAAGCATTTCCCATTGCTATACAGTCAGAAGAAGTGCATCGAGGTGGGTGGACCATTTTTCAAGCCATCTTTTTTGTCCTTTTCCTATGAGCAATAGAAGGAATTGAAGGAGAAGCAATTGGTGGGACTTTTGCATTAGGGACACATCAGAATCGTAAGAGGTTTCTTCAACATTCAAAATAATACCCGAATAGCATCATCAACTGAATCTAGTAATCTCTCCCAATTTGAAATGGTGTCGAGAATGTCAATAGGGTTGCTCGAGGATGACCCAGCCCCTATCAATTTCGTTCCTGACTTTAGATTCAGCAAGAGACAATATTAACGTCGAATGGGCACCACAAGTGGCTTCTCCACCACAACCGAAGGTGACTTCTCTTTGTTCTTACCCATTATAAACTCAAAAGGCAAAAACCCAAACCAAATAAGATAAGTGACACCAATAAAAGGGATAAAAATATACCCACAAAAAGATGCCCATAAGAAATACAAAGCCCACATTGCTGAAGAGGTTAAGAATCTTCGGTTAACACAAAGTCACAAGATGATGACGAATAGCCGTCAATGAGCCCTTTAAGTTTCCCAAACCAAGTGCTTGAATATCAAAGGAAGGAAAGAAGACATAGTCATAAATGTTGTGGTGACAACAAAAATAAGATGAATTTTTTTTAAAGAATACATTAGACATATAGGGCACAAAGTCCTAAGCCCCCTCGAAGAAGTTCAAACTTGACTGCATCAAGAGGTTTCGTAAAGATGTCCACCAACTGCTTTTCTATAGATACATGTGACAAGATAACTATTTTGTTATCCACAAGCTCTCGGATAAAGTGATACCTCAAATCAATATGTTTTGTCCTAGAGTGTTGAACCGGATTCTTCGAGATGTCTATGACACTCTTATTATCGCACATAATTATCAACATATTTTGATCAATCCCGTAATCTGCTAAATCTACTTCATCCAAAGAAGTTGTGAACAACAACTACCTGCAGTGATATATTCAACCTCTGCAATCGATAGTGAAATTGAGTTATGCTTCTTGTTGTGCCACGAGATCAGATTGTTACCTAAAAAGAAGCATCCTCTTGAAGTGCTTTTTCGGTCATCTAAGTATTAGCTCAATCTGCATCACTATATCTAGCTAGATAAGATGTAGAGTCAGATGTATACCATATTCCAAAGTCAGATGTTCCACTTACATATTTGATAATCCTCTTTACAACTGTCAGATGTGTTTCTTTCAAGTTGGCTTGATAGTGAGCACATACGTCAACACTGTAATAGATATTTGGCCTACTTACATTCAAATATAATAAACTTCCGATCATGCTCTCATATAGACTAACATTAATGCTTTTACCATTCTCATCTTTGTTTAGCTTCATTGAGACACTCATAGGTGTTCTAACATATCTAGCATTCTCAATACTGAATTTCTTTATCAAACTCTTGGCATATTTAGTTTGCGATATAAAAATTCCATCCTTCACTTATTTAATTTGCAAACCTAAAAAGAAATTTAGCTCACCTACCATACTCATTTCAATATCGGATGTCATTAATTCAACAAATTCATCTACCATCTTCAGATGTGTAGAGCCAAACACAATGTCATCAACATAGATATGAGGAATCACCAAATCAGATTTAAACATTTTAATAAATAGAGTTTTGTCAATACTACCTCGTTTATATGCTTGCTTGATGAGATATTGTGTAAGCTTTTCGTACTAAACCCTTAGTGCTTGTTTGAGACCTACAAAGCTTTCTTCAGTATAAAAATGTGATTTGCATGGGTTGAATCAATAAATCCTTTTGGTTGCTCAACATATACCTTTTCTTGTATAAACCTATTTGGAAACGCACTCTTCGCATCCATCTGATGGAGCTTGAAGCCTTTTATACATACGATACCCAATAGTAATATGATAGACTCAAGTCGTGTTACTGGTGCAAAGGTTTCGTCAAAGTCTATTCCTTCAACCTGTGAATATCCCCGAGCTACTAACCTTGTTTTATTTCCAGTTACATTGCCCTTTTCATCTGTTTTATTTTGAAACACCCATTTTGTTCCAATCACGTTGACATCTGATGGTCTTGGCACCAATTCCCATACTTCAGTCCATGCAAATTGAATCAATTCATCTTACATAGTTGCTGCCCAGAACTCATCATGTAGCACAAGTATCCTGCAAGTTCTCAATAAACAACCCTTTTTTCCCCTTGTTTTTCTTCTTTCATTGACATTTCCAATGACGTTATCTACTAGATGATTTCTTCTGATTTGAGAGGGAGAATCCCAATTCAAACTAACTTCTCTCGAGTTTTGAACATTTAAAGGAAGAATTTTCGCATCAAGTGTTTTGGTTGATTCATCATCTGATGTAACAGACAGTTCTTCAATTGGTTCGGTTACTTCCTCAGCAGCAACTAACTGCAAATCTGGGTAATTTTGTCAATCTTGTCTCATTGCTTGTTTGAGTTAGTTCAGAGGGTTAGTTATGTAGATTTTCTTCTTCCACTTGATCATTCAACAGAGGTACATCATCTATTACAACATTTATAGACTCTAGTACTTTCTTAGTTCTTTGATTATACACTCGATAAACTTTACTGTGAGTTGAATAACCAATGAAGATTCCTTCACTTTTGCTCTCAAATTTTTCAAGTTGTTCCCAATCTCTAAAAATATAGCACTTACTGCCAAAAATATGAAAGTAACTCACATCTAGTTTCTTTCCCTTCTAGAGTTTATATGATTTCTCATTTAAGATGCTTCGAAGATATACTCTATTACGTATGTAGCATGCTGTATTAACTGCTTCACCCCAAAATCACATAGACAATTTTCCTCCATTCAACATAGATCTGGCCATTTCTTGAAGAGTTCTATTTTTCCTTTTGGCAACTCCATTTTTTGTGGAGTTTTAGGTGCTAAAAACTCTTATATGATGTCATACTCATCATAAAAGTCATTAAAGCTTGTATTCTCAAATTCCCTTTTATATCCGATCGAATTCTCAATACAACTATATTTTTCAAATTTATGACCTGCACACATAGGCTTCTAAAAGCCTTGAAAACATATGATTTTTCTTTCAAAAACGATACCCAAGTATATCTTGAATAATCATCAATACAAGTTAAAAATATCTTATTCCACCAATGCTATCATGTTGTGTTTGAACAACCAAATCCATGTGAATTAATTCAAGTATGTGTGATTAGGTAACGTGTCTAACCTTTTTGTGTGACACTCTTATCTATTTACACATTTGGCACACACTACAAATTAATTTCCCTTCTTTGTTCATTATGGGTAGACCCTTCACAGCTTCCAATTTCATCAACTTGCTAATGAGATCAAAGTTTACGTGTCCAAGCTTTTGATTCCATATATCAATGTTATTGTCGCGTATGGTTGATTTACAGGTGTTCATGACCTATAACATGTAACAATTATCAGTTGATCGCTTGTCGCTCACAAGACATTCTCCTTGTTCAGTTAACATCTTGCATTCATCATTTGTAAATTTAACTAACAAACTATCATCACAAAGTTGGCTTATACTCACCAAATTGGCTTTTAGTCCATCGACATGGAGTACATTCTTGAGGGGAGGCAATGCATCCATTCATAATGTTCCTCTACCAATCATCAAAACCTTCTTTCCATCTCCAAAGGTCACATAACCATCCATACAACTCTGATAATCAATTAAGTAATCCTTTTCCCCTGTCATGTGACGTGACCATCCACTATCAAAATACCAACCATTTTGTAAAGTTGCCTTCGTTGATTTAAAAACCACGAGAGCTTGCAATTGACTCTTTTTAACTTAAGTAGATTTCGGTACTGAGTGCTGATGTTGAGATTTTTGTGAGGGACGTAGAATTCTTTAGCTTTGGCTTTTTTGAAACAACATCTGTAGTAACTGGTAACATCTTGGCCTTATATGCTCGATAACTCCACAAAAAAGATATGTGGGTATGAATCTTTGATTCTTTCTCGATGTTTCTTCTTCTCGGATGGATCTGGACATATCATTTTTCTCCTCATTCACCTTAAAGCACTCACCCTTATAGCCAATGCCTTGAAGATCTTCTTTAACCTTAACGATTTTCATTAACTTTTCTGTGCCTCCATTCAACATTCTCAATCTCTTTTCGGTACTTACTAATCTCACTTTAGCTTCACCAAGCTCATCTAATGCTAACATCAATTTCTTCTCTAACTCTTGGTTAGTATTCTTCATGGAGAGATTTTCTTCCTTCAACCGTTTATTCTTTCTATACGTTTTCAACTATTTTTCATACATAGCTTTGTAAGCCTCGTAAATATTATCCTTTTTATCATCTAGGCCACTTTCATCACTTTTATAATCTAATATTAGGCCTTGAGCTGAGTTGTCTACGTTTTTCTTGAAATTTTCGATTTTTCCCTTTTTCGTCTTCAGTTACTTCCTTCTCAGTTACTGTTAAGCAAGTAACTAAACTTTTGTTGTATAAAGCAACTAACGTAGCACCATTAATGATTTCTTCTTCACTACCATATTCACTTTCAGATTTATTCTTACTCCAAGTACTCGTAAAGGATTTTCCTTTTCTCTTCTTCAAAGTATCATCACATTCGGTTTGAACTTGTCCGAAGCCTTAACACTCATGACATTCGATTCTCTTCACCTTCCTTTCACCCTTTTGCGCTTCAGCTTATTGTTTGAAGTTGTTGTTTGGTGAACTCCCACCATGTTGTCTAAACTCGAGTCTGTCCTTTTTCATTCTTTTCAGCCATTTACCAAAATTTCGTGTGAGTAGCACCAAATCCTCATTTTTATCAGATTCATCTTCCACATCGTTCACACATTTTCCAATTTCAACCTATAATGTCAATCCTTTGCTTCTTTCTTGCTTACCCTTTAAATATTCGTTTCAAAATTTGTAAGAATTCTAATTACCTTCTCCAATAACGGATCATTAAGGTCGTGGGCCTCTTCGATTGTTGCAATTTTCGGAATAAATCTCGGAGGTAGTGATTTCAACGTCTTCTTAACTAGTTTCATATTGGAATATTTCTTTCCGATTGATGTGCTTAATTCACTACATCATGCAATCTTTCATGAAAGTCCCCAATAGTCTCATTTTCATCTATCTTCAATTCTTCAAACCTCACAGATAACATCTGTAGTTTTGACGTTATCACAGATTTTGACCCTTTATAAATAGTTTGCAAAGCATCCCACGCTTCTTTAGCCGATTCACAGGCTGATATCATTGAGAAACGTCCTTCATCAACAACACTAAAAATTGCATGCATTGCTTGTGAGTTTCCAAGTGCACTTTCTTCTTCGGCTCTTGTCCATTCAGATGAATCTTTTCGAACTACCTCTCCTTTATCATCAGTAATCATCAGATGCGTCTACCCATGTACTACCGAATGCCAAGCTTTTATACCTTGAGCTTGGATGAAGACTCTCATCCGTGATTTCCATGCAGGATGGTTAAAGTCATCCAATATTAGTGGTCTGGTGATTGATGCACCCTCTCTTGTATTCGGTGAAACTCGAATCTACACCTACTTGCTACCAAGTTTTGATTTGGTGACCCTCTCTGATACCAATTGAAAAATCGTATAAGTAGTTATTTTGCAAACTTTCTGATCTGTTTCTGGCAAACACAAATAACAGAAAAATTAAAATTATCAAATTAAACAATACCGAGATTTGTTAACGTAGTTTGACACACCTTATCTACATCTGAGGGACCCTCATTCAACTTAATCAATTTTCACAAAAGTGCAATAGATTACGTAAGGCCTCACTGAGCTAATGCCACTCAATCTTTATAACTATCTCTCAAGTCACCGCCCGTGAAAGATTTTCACACCAATAATATGATCGACTCGTGTTAACCTCAACAGAGGATTTTTCTAAACAACTTTTAATAAAAGACAATTAAACTAACATCTCAAGTGATCAATCAACTAAGAACATAACAATAATACACTTAAGATCAAAGAGAAGGACAACTTCTTGAAAGGTTCAGCTCCAATGAAATAAATCTGGAAGTTGTCGCAACAACAATGGGCTAATTCAAGTATAAATCTGAACCAAGTCATGGCTGCACACATGAAACACAATCCACAGCAGTAATTGCACGCAACATACAAAACAGTCCACCCAAGAGCCATTCCACAAGGATGAACGCCCATAAAATCAATGAAAAGTCGTGGATCTCTTGGCCATAAAACACACACATAATGCACTAGAACTACCCAGCCGTAAGCAACTCCAAAAGCTAAATAAAAATGTAGCAGAAAGATGGATTTTTCAACGACATAAAATCATCATGTTAATCTATTCCAACAACAAAAACGTCACCCACACACCTTTAGTTATTCACCAAATTCAATTAACAAATGGTCATAAACAACTTCCAACTCCACCCCCAAGCTTTACACCCACGCGATGCACCACACACCCTCTTAAGATAGACTTTAATCCAAGATGAGATTCTTTCACAATTAGAAGATTATCTATATAGCTTTTGAATTCAAGTTAAACAAGGATTATTAATAAGCTATGATTTTCTAATTAATAAAAATATTTGATAAGTCCAATTTATAAAATTATGCCAAAAAAACATAAGTAGATATATACACCATATATCTAACATTTTTTTATTAAAAATAATACACTAGTCTAAAAAACAAACAGAATATAGATGAAGAACCATTTGTATGCACTTGAATACATGAATTAAAAGCGATTTGAATTGGACCTATATAAGTTAAATTGCAATGCTCTAAAGTAAGATATGCCAGAGGATACAAATTTAATAACGTGAAGTTACATGGATGTGAGTTGTGACAGAATAACCGAGGACGAGTGCTTTTTGTTTTTCCTTAATTATGATATATACGTCTTCTTTTATTTTGAGATTAAATTTATTAGATCTATTGAAGTTTAGTGTATAATTAATATATTTTTAACTTTTAAAAAATATGGATAATTCTCTATAATTTTGAATTTATAACATTCATCCCTCTATTATTAATTTCTGTTAAAAATTTTAATTATAGACTTCAAAATAAGGTTATTTTAAATACGTGATATTACATATGTTATTTTATAAAATACCATATATAAAACTAAAATAGTATATTAATATAAGGACAATTACTATTTTTTATGTACACATTGAACTTGTTTGATAAATGACTAACCAACTATTTTTTAACAAATTGAAAGATATTTAATTATTTAATCATTTTAAATCGTTGATAATAGTAAAAAATTTATAATAATCATCAGTTAATTTTATCAAATACTTTTAAATAAATAAACTGATATTCCGTAAAATAAAATAACTATTGTGTCTGTGCAATAAATCGCAATAAAAATACGTTATTCCTCTGTATATATAAGGAGCACAACGGGTCAGGTTACTTTTGGTTACATAATTGGTGCCTCAAAACGACGTCTTGCCGAAAACTTTGGATCGTTTTTTTGGATTACGCAAAACCCCACAAGAATCAGCACGAGAAACAAGCAGATAAAGCGAGTTCTGACTTCAGCTACACCTCCGTCCCGTGTCTTCGACTCTTCACTCTCTGGAAGAGCTCCTGAAGTTCTAAAATGGAGTCTCTGAGACTTTCCTCCCTCAACGTGTTCACCCCTACACATTCTAACTTTGAACGACAAAGGAAGGCAATGTTGTTACGCAGAAGCCATTTCTTAAACCCTTCTATGCCACTACCTCTGCCACCGCGTTCGAGTTCCGGTTCTCGAACTAAACGTTCTGTAGGTCAATTTCACTTTTCTGTGAGCTTCCATTTCTGGGTTCCTATCTTTTGCATATTCTTTTCGTGTTTTTCCTACAGGACCATCGTTTGTCATCTTCCTACTTTTCTGGTTTTCTGTTTTACTAGCGTGGGAATGTTGTGAAAATGCAAGCTGTTGACGAAGACTATGATTTGAAGCAAATAAGAGATATGTCTGCTGCAAAGAAGAGATGGGATGCGATGGTACTCGTGTTAATCCTTTAAACATTTTGGATTTTGGTGTTTCCTCCAGTTCTTGCTTCTCCAGTGTCATCATTGACAATACTGAGGACAAGTTCGAATATTGGTATCAAATTTTCCGTTTGATGACAAAATGAAACTGCCATTTTTCTTTCTTTCTAACCAAAACCAAGTTTAGTTTGTTTACGCGGGCAATTTCTGGAGTATGACAATTGAAAATTGGGATTGTTGCATAGAACACAATTGTCAGTTGGTGAACGTCACTGTTTTTATATTTGTAGATCAGGGAAGGGAAAGTCAAAGTTCTTTTGCCCAGGGAAGCAGGTTACGCAATTCAACTGTCTAACAAAACTCTACTTGACGTTCGCCCCTTGACTGAGCGCAAGAAGGTGAATTATCTACGTGTATATGGACTCTGACTAAGCTACTTTTACAACTTCTTTACTTCCTGAAGTCTTTAGTTCCTAAGTCTAAATTAACATACTTGACATTTCATTTATGATTCTTCAAGAACATTTATAGCTTCAATCAACATATTTCGCATTTCATTTATTATGCTTAGAGAACATCTGCAGACTTAAATAATTTAATCTTATCATGGACCTGCAATATCTTTTAATATCTTGAAATTCTTATTCTGGAATAATGCAGTATAAAGGATGATATCTTTAATTTCATTTGAAAGTATTATATTGGAGAGTTGATGTATATACTAGGCTGCTTGGTTTTGTTCACATTCTGGTAACTGGCTTAGATTTCCCTTTTATTCCTTTGTTATATTCTGGTCATCCACGGGTCCTGTGATTTTATTTTCCAATTAATTAATAGCTTTTTTTTTTCAGGCATGGGTTAAAGGCTCAACTTGGATTCCAGTTTTTGAAGTGGATGATAGATTTGAAGCTGGAAACATTTCCAGAAAAATCACAAGCTTTATGATGGGTATTCCAAGATTTTTTATCTTGTTTGTGTGGGTATTTTGATTAATATTATTGCTCTCATAAGATGAAAATAAAGAATCATAGGAAGAAAATACAAATCATCCTTCCTCTTCTGTCACCATTGAATGGATCTACTAATGAAGCAATCCCTCATGGCTAGTTGACTTGACATGGCAGTCTTTAACCCTGAGCTTAAAAACAATTTTTTGCTCTTTGGGCTTGCAATTTATGAGACCTCGTTCGTTTCCGGCTTTCCTTATTAAAACTATCACTTTACATGGCTTGCGCTCTGTAGGAGGTTGGTGGAGTGGGGTGCCTACATTATCTTTCAACAAGTATGCTCTATATAATGGAAATTGTCCTCCTGTGTATTCATTTATGCTAAAAAATGATTTTTATACTTATAAGTTACCTTCTCTGCCAGCCAATTCTTGTCGCAGGTTGAGGAAAAGTTTCCAAAAGACACAGACCTTATTGTTGCATGCCAGAAAGGATTAAGGTGTACTTTTATTGAAATATGATTATAATTCAAAATATCACTGTGTTGATATGTTTATTAGTGTAGTTTAGCATCTTTGTCGTTGGCATGCATTTAATGTTTCTGGATATACCGATCATTAACTGCTTCTGACATCATGTTTATATTTATTCTTATGTACGTGGCAAATTATCATTATCTACTAGTCTGAGAAAGTCTTATTTCAGGATTAGGTTATGGTGTTGAGACATGAATACGTAATCAGATCTACATCTTGTGCTCAAACTTATCTTATTGGCTGAACTCCATTTGCGCCTTTCATTTAAAATTTGTACATTTGGATCAAATAGTTCTTTACTTGGGATTTCCAAGAAGCATGAATACAGTAAGCTGTGAAGGCTTATAAAGTAGCTACCAAAACTACTACATAATATGACTGCGAATGCTCACAGATACAGAAACTTTATGGGATTTCTGTAGAGATAGATGTGAAGTGGGTGAATTGCTATGATAGATGAATGAAATGTATTTTCTTTGATTTTTTCCCCTTCATTGTAACTTCAATTTGTTTGCAGATCTCTAGCTGCTTGTGAACTCCTGTTAAATGCTGGCTACAAAAACCTTTTCTGGGTCCAGGGTGGTCTAGAATCTGCTGAAGAAGAGGTGCATGCATTTTTCATTGCAAAGCATGAATCCTATTTACATTTCACGATTCCTATTTTCCTTATATCTTTTCTTTTCCATACTTTCTTTGGTAACTGAATGAGAACAATAACTGATTTAGTGTCTTATGTGGACTAGGAACTTGTAAGAGAAGGACCTCAGCCTCTTAAGTTTGCAGGAATCGGAGGGGTTTCTGAATTCCTTGGGTAATACTCCTGATCTTTGCTGCATTTCTGTATTCAGCTTGCTTATGAAAATGGAAATTTTACTATTATACTTTTCCATCTTAACTAAAATCATGGATACATCACAGAACATATTTTCGTGCTGACATGTTAGGGACTAGCGTAAGTTATCCAGAAAAATATTTTCTACAAGCTAGGATGAGAAACACTTGTCAATTTGGAGCTAGTCATGTCAAACCGAATCTAGGGTCATCTGTTCGAATATATGTTGGAGTCTGCTTTAAAATCTCGAAGTGTGCTGATGGAACTCTAGTCTTAGAACACTAGAGATTTACTGTATTATTGAAGTATATCCGAAATGTATATATCATTACAGTAAAGATGTATGGTATTTCTCACTATCTAGAGCTGAATGCTCCTCAGAAGGTTTGGTTACCCTTCTGTCACAAGTTCTTCTCTCTTTCTGCCTACCTCTCTCTTGCTCTCCTCTCCCTACATAAACCCCCCTCTCTCATATTCATTCTATTACGCCTAACTAATTGGCCACATCAGCTATTAACTAACTCCCCCTTGGCCCACTGTTTTTTCTCCTGGAGTACACTTTCCATGCTAATGGTTTGTTCTCTTTTCTATTGTCCCTCCCATTGTCTAAATTACTCTCTCCCCCGTAGATCCTATCATGTGCATTGTGTCTTGGCAAATGCTTTAGACAGGTTGCTCCTGGAGTGTAATACTGCACTAGTTGCTATATAGTTATTTGTAATACATACAAGCTTAATTTCCCTTTCCTTCTAACCTTTTTCCCTTCGGGAACTGATAACCAATAACTTATTTCACCATATATCAAACGATTGAGATTCGATATGTTATGGGCATTAAATCTTTTGTCATTTCCTGTATTACTTGCAGTTGGACTGACCAACAACGAGCTGTTGCTGCCAAGGAAGGTTGGGGTTATTCATTGGTATTCTCTGCCCGGCTGGTAACCTACTTTTCCTATTTCTATGATTTGTTGTAGTCTGTAGTCTGTAAGTCATGTCACTGTTTCTTCATTAGATAACAACTTGTTTACAAAACAGGTCGGAGTCTTCCTTGTCGCTGATGCCTTGTTTATCGGTGCTCAGCAAATTGGTCGATATATTCAAGAGATAAGGTCGCATTGATTTGGCTCAGAGGTTTGATTAATGCACCTGAATGATCTTTTTCAATTGTAAATAAATGTCGAGGCCTGAGTTTCGCTACGGAATCGCAGTTTTGGAGCTAACAATACCATGAAATAAAAGTGTTCCTAGGAATATCGTATTTTCATTTGTTTCTCCTTGTGAGTGCAATCTGATATCCCTGACAAGAGAATGACATCCTAACTATGTAGTCAGGCTGGAACTAAACAATATTTCAAATTGTTTCCACTCAAGAAGTTAACGGCTGTGACTTTGGCCATCTCTGAAACGAAGGTTAATCCGCTCAGATTAGTAATCCGAGTTTATCATCGATGTCAAGGTTAAAATGATGATAATGCGATGAAGTTAAAAAGCATAGCTTTAAAAAACTCTTGCAGAAAGGGTTTCATACCTGATGTTAACCGAATGTAATATCAACCAACTTATAACATTTGAAAAAACATGATCAAGCAGAGTTCTTTTGCATACGAAATGGTAAATTTTGATCTTTTCTTTGATTTGAAAGGAGTCCTAATTCATACAAGCAACGTTGACAAAAGTTTTCCATTATCCTTAACCTTTTAATTCTTTACAATTTTAAGTTTTAGCACTCACTTTTCACTTTTATGTTTATTTAATTTAGTTGAAGGTTCCTACTGTACCCATTCCAAGACTCAAACTTTATAAAATTTACCATATAAAAATACTATTACATAGAGATTAATTTACTTTTCTACCTTAATGGATTAACTTTACATGTTTTCACGTTTTATAATTTATAAACTTTTCTTCAGTAATATTTCATCATTTAAGTTTTCTTAATTGAGCATATGATGCTCTCAATTTCATAAATAGGATAGTGGCTTGCACCATAGACGTGCTCTTGTTAGAAAATGCGACTATAGAGAAGAAACTTTTGTTATACAATAAAATGGAACTTATTATGTTTACAGATGACGGTTGGAAGCAACATAACTGTGGATCATTTTCTAAAATAATAATAATAATAATAACTGCGAATCCAAAGAGGTATATATACCTGTGACAGGCTCCACTACAAGAGTATAGTCATGAAAAAACTATTAAATGAAGACAGCCATGTTTCGAGCAGTCTCACTTTTGCCGCAAATGTTATTTCCATATCTTATAACAAGTTTAAGAATCTGTATCTGATCCTGAGTTTGAATCTTCATCCATTAGCAACTCCGCTGGCCTAGTTCGATTCATATTGGCTTCCAATGGAGGGAGCCCATCATCATCCTCATCGTTATCATCGTCGCCATCATTCAAGTCAAGCTTCTTATCTTCTTGCTGGGATGTGCTTTTGTTTGGACTTCCTTTAGAATCTGGTAATGCTGCAGACTTAAATATTTCTGGCCTGTGATTGAAATTGCATGAAAATTTCAAAATGACCATATGTTGGCAATAACATGAGGAAAAAAAAGAAAGTATGAGCTAGAAGTAAGCATGTATGTCTTTGGAAGTATAATGCCACTGCTAATTCATAAAGGCACTTAAAATCACTTGGTAAGTTAGCTTTGACATCCTAATTTAGGAGACACTTAATCATTGACTTTATTAAACTGGATTATGACAAATATTTTAATAGAATTACTGGATCCAAAGCTGCATGCCCATATCAATCACGTGCAGAAAGACACCCCAACAATGCAATTTGAGATTAAAAAAAGGCCTAATTTTAGTTTCAAAATTCAACTTTTTAGTGCTTTTTAAGCTAGCAAAACCAATGATATAAAAGAAATTTTGTAATGGAAAGATTTTGCAGGCACTTCTACTTTTAAGATGTGATATGAACAAACCATTCAGTAGACTTCTGAAGCATCCGGACTTGTTCATAAAAGAGTACTTGAGAAACAATACATGCCACCTTGCTACCAGATTCTAAAGCCTTTTCTTTTCCACTTTCATCAACCACAACAAAACTGCCTGCACATTTTGACAATGTAATTTAAACAACCTAATGCTCTTCCAATGCATTCAAGCATAGAAGGAATGAAGTGATCAAAATTAGATGGGTTACACTTAAGAGCCATCTGGTAGAGAACCAATTCACCACAATAACCAATATAAAGCAAGAAAAGGTGTTAAATCTCAATTCGGCCAAACCTCGTTTAATCCACATGCTCTTCTGAATCTTAGCTGGAAACAATGCCAATGATTTCTCACCTTTTCGATCCATTATCTAGAATAGAGTCTCGTTAACATGGTATTCACAGACAAATGATTACAATCACTAAATCTTCCTACAGAGGCAATTGAAGGTTAAAGAGTGAATGAGTAAAATCGAAACGAGCCAACAAAGAACGTGTATTCTTGCTAATCCTAGTTGCAGAGTTAAAATCAGTCAAAGTTGTAGGCAATATATACTAAAAAATGTCATCATAACCACATATTTTGTGACAAAAATGGGAAACATCAAGCTTTGAAAGATTATGTATGAAAAGAACGAGGACTAAATATCGTGAGAAAATGTACCTCAATGAGATTGCTACCTCTAAGAGAGACAACTTGCATGATACTTTGACCATCTTCTAGTATCAAATTACCTTCCTCAGCTGCCTTCTTTAGATTCTTCCTTCCTCCTTTCATTGTCACTCAATTGATTATGATCTGCCAAAACCCAACATTCCTCTTTGAAATTAATTTAAATTAATAAAGGACACCTAAAAAGTATGTCAGTCGCCATAATGCAAATTCCTATGATGTATTATTCAACACATTCATGCTTGTGTGTCCAAAATTAGAACTTCTCTCCGAGCTCCACATAATGTTTTTAAAAAAATCAAGTTTTCCATAAAAAGGAGAGGAACTTCAGAGCCTTTTGGAAGCCAGATAAAACAAATAACTCCAATAAACAAGTAAAGGGGAAGAAGACCCACAAATGATAAGTTAAAGACATTACATACCCAAAGGGAGTTCCCCGTTTGAACGCCGTTTTCTAGTTCTGAAGTTTTTCTTCGAGTTCTTGCACTATAGTTCAAATTTGCCTTCAAACTTCAATTGCAGAACTCTGCCAATGTTGACTGAAGTTTGCAGCGAACTGAGATCCTATATAAGTCGAAGGAGCAGTAAATCGGAGGAGGAGTTTTCTGGCTATCGGCTCTCGGAAATTGATAGACGTTTCGTTTCTACAGTTTATATCGTCGACTATGTGTAATATGTGTCCCTGTACAACAATTAGTCTTGACCTATGTATCTTTTTCATACTATCGGGTCTCAGTCATAGACTTATTTCACTAACTAAGCCTCTTTCGCGCGGCGGTCCAAGCTAGTTCTTTCCAAATTGTAACCAGATTAAAAATTTTGATTATTAAAAAAACTTGAAAATTAGTTAGAGGCTAATTACTTCAAAACTTTTATATTCTTATATTTTATTTTATTTATCATATTTTGAATTATTAAGATATTGAAATTTAGTTAGAGGCTAATTACTTCAAACCTTTTAATTTTAATTTTTTATTTTATTTATCATATTTTAAATTATTAAGATATTGAAATTTAGTTAGAGGCTAATTGCTTCAAAACTTTTAAATTTTAATTATTTTATTTTATTTTTCATATTTTGAATTATTATTTATTTTGTTTGGTTTGGTTTAATTATTTTTCTATTTTATGTTAATATAAAATAAAAAATATTAAAAGTATTAAAATTAAGAAAATATATTTATTTTATTGCTTTTGTCAATTATTCACTGGCAAAAATGAGATAACAAATTTAATGGTGCTATTTTTTTAATTTAATGTCAAATTTATTGTTGCTTAATTTTTAAATAACTCAAATTAAAAGGTTATTTTTATTCATATGACCTCTTTATTAAATACTGCACGTATGTCCATCTATTAATCACATAAGTAAAAGTAATGTTTTGATTAGAATTATTTAAAAGAATGGTTATTAAATTAATGTACTGAATTAAAAAATCTTAAAAGATATTAATAAAGATTGATGTCGATAACTATAATATTTGGTAGAAATGAATAACAAATTAAGTTGAAAAATATATTATAAAGAAATTCAAAATGCTTAACTCTTTAATTAATAAAAATGAATTAAACAAAATTTAAAATTTTATAACAAATGAGAAATATTTGGATACCTTTTAATTTAATAACCACTTAATGGTGGCAATTAACGTACGTTCAACTACGGTCCGTTAATATTCAATGTTTATAATAATTTTTAGGGATTTCTATGTTAGTTTTAAGTAATTATTCTTATTTCAGAGTTCACAAATCGAAACTAAGAGGGATCCTAAGTCCTAACCTCAACATTATATGTTGTTCTCGTATAAAGGCGACGTGGGCATTGAAGGTGACCGTATCAAAATGAAATTAAGTAACAAAGAATGATTACCAAAATAAAATTAAAAAGTAACAAAGAATAATTTTTCACATTTATTTAATTAAATAAAGATATTTTAATATACATACTATATATATAAATAATTATTGAATCGACGTGAACCTTTCGAAAAGCAATAAAATCTATTTGAGTATGTAATGCAGTGTGAATTTGTCTGATTCAAAATTACATGATCATTGTTTGATAAATTTTATTCATTATTATTATGAAATAAATTTAATTTTATAAAATTAATATTTTTATATTTATAATATTAATAATTACAAGTAAATGATATAACTTCATTCTCAGGTTTTGATTTTATTAATGGAACATTGCAAGCGACCTTGCATCTAAATGGGAGATACTTAGAGCTAAATGGATATTGTCGATAAGATTCATACGTGAGTGTCATATATCGAAGAAACAGAGGAAAGAAGTCTAATATATAAGTCTAGCGAATTACATCATCTATTATTAATTAATTTTATGATAAAACCTCACTTGAGCTTGTATATGGTTTAATTTTAATTTTATAAAATTAATATTTTTATATTTATAATATTAATAATTACAAGTAAACGACATAACTTCATTCTCAGGTTTTGATTTTATTAATGGAACATTGCAAGCGACCTTGCATCCAAATGGGAGATACTTGGAGCCAAATGGATATTGTCGAGAAGATTCATACGTAAGTGTCCTACATCGAAGAAAGAGAAGAAAGAAGTCTAATATATAAGTCTAGTAAATTACTTCATCTATTACTAATTGGTTTTATGATAAAACCTCACTTGGGCTTGTATGTGGTTTAATTTTCTTCCTCGTGTGAGCTTGTAGGTCTATTGCAAATGTAACATCATATCAGAGCCAATGAACATCTTGACCTACTGTTTATCTCAGAAGAGGCCCCACCATTTAAGCAATTGGAGAAGGATTTGAAGTCAGCATGGTATAAGTGGCCTAGTAGTATTGTTTGCTTCAAGAGAGGGCCTATTTGATCTCAATCAGAAGTCCAACCCGGATGAGGATTGTTTATGTACCTCTCCAAATTGCCTAAGTAAAAAGGGACTTACATGTGAGGGAGAGTGTTGAGAATATATACATATGAGTGTTGAGAATATATACATATGAGTGTCTTATATCAAAGAAAGACATAAAAGAAGGCTAACTTATAAGTCTAGTGGATTACTCCACCTATTACCAATTGATTTTAGAATAGAACCTCACTCGGATCTATGTGTGGTCGAACTTTTCTCCTTGTGTGGACCCGTAGGCTCATTGCAAATTTAACATGATATTAGAGCCAACGAAAATCTTGACCTATTGTTTACCACCGAAGGCGGCCCATCGTTTAAGCAACTGGAGAACGATTTGAAGTCTGCATGGTATTGTTGGACCAATGAAGGTTGACAAATTAAATCCTTCAATGTTTTGATAATAATAAAACTTAAAGAATTGGTTAAGAAATAATTTCAGGTAATTGGATTAAAATGAAGATGGTGGTACATTAGTCGACTAATGATGGCACAAGTTGACTATTATGTTGTTGATGATTTTCAAGTCAAATGAAATTTAAATAAAGTCAATTTCTGAAGATCAAGATTGCAATAATGAGTATCAGATTTAAACAACGTGTATTTCATGAGAAGAACTTGTATGAAGAATTCAAATAAGCATCTCAACAATCGAAGATTGGAGATTTTGTGAGATCTGTCAGTTGGAGCTTGGGATAAGTCGACCATCATGTTACAAGTCGACTATTAACAATCAGACCAGTTAGTTGGTTAAATGGACTAGTCGACTATCATCATATTAGTTGACTATTCGAAGAGCGGAGCTGAAAGTTTCATGAAAAATGTTAGTGCTAGTCGACTAATTCTTGAAGACAAGTTGACTATAATTTACTAGTCGACTATTACACATCGACTAGTCGACTATCAATTGTAGCTGAACATAATTTGACTATGTTAATTGATTTCAAACGGGAGAAAGTCTTCCTATAACGACTAGGAGAGTTCTACAATGTCTAAAAACGTCTTGAAGCCTGCAAATAAAGGACTGAACTTCAGAGGATTGATTACACAAGTCCAAAGTGAAGCATACTTGCTATAGTTCGAAATTATACTCACATTGCTCTCAATTTGCTCTTAGCATATTCTAATTGTATTCATCTGTACTGAGCTATACTACTTCATTTCTATCATTGTTATTATTGTGAGCTGAGTGCTTAGAGAAGAATCACTTAGGAGGTAGGATTTGTGCCGGAAAACAAACCATCTGTAAGGTGTAGCTTGAGCCATAAGTTAAGTTGAATTGGAAGAGTTCACACTAAATTAAAAAGTGTGTAGTAAAGAGCTTTGACAAAATCCTAAGTGGGAGCTTAGGTAGAGGATGTAGGTCTTTGCACCGAACCTCTATAAACACTGTGTTTGCGTCTCTTTTCTACTCTTTTACATTTCGATTTGTTTGTTTGTTTTGTATGTTTTAATTCTCTGTTTTGTAGCACTTAGAAGAAAGATTAAAAAGATCTATTCAACCTCTCTTCTAGATCGTTTTCAGGTGTAAGTGTCCTAACAGTATTGTTTGCTCCAAGAGGAGGCCTATTTGATTTCAATCAGAAGTTCAGCCTTGATGAGGATTGTTTACATACCTCTCCAAGTTGCCTAAGTAAGAAAGGACTCACATTTGAAAGGGAGTGTTGAGAATTCTCACATTTGAGTGTCTCATTTTAAAGAAACAGGGAAAAGAAGATTAACATATAAGCTTAGTGAGTTATTCTACCTATTGCTAATTAATTTTAGGATAAAACCTCATTTGAGCTTGTGTGTAGTCTAATTTTTCTCGTTTGGGCCCTAGACTCATTGCAAATTTTACAGACATCAAGGCCTTATAGATCCTATCTTCACATGAAACGTGGTTTCGAAATCACATTGGTGTTTCTTCCTTCTAAGAGGTTGTGTATATGTTGAAAAACAGGCATGATGAAGAAGGAAAAGAATTGTTTTCATTTTATTTTGATTATTATTGATATTGACTAGGCATCAAATCGTTCAAAAGAAAATTTTAAGATTTAAAAGTTAAACAGGTATTAAACTATTATAAAACCAACATATAATAAATAAGAAATAAAAATTATAAAAATAAGTAAACATAAAATATTTTATTGAAATAATAAAATACACCAATATCTATTATTATGTAATGAACTAATTAAAGTTTATATATCATTTCTTAAAATGTTTTAAAAATATCTTAAACAAAATTCTTTATCTATACTAAATTTTTAGTTAATAATTTTTTAGCATCCTTTTTAAAATATGCTTCTTTAAAATCTAAATAAAATTCTATTTTATTTTGATCAACAAATACTAACATTTTTAATGGCCCAAAAAAAATTAAAATTATATTTTATTCTTATTTCTAAATTTTACTATTTAATTTAAATATGATATAAAATATAGCATAATAAAATTTAATTAGTCATAAAAAGTAATTACAATTTATTAAAATGCATTCTTTATTTTCAAAATCAATGTAAAAGTTGACTAGAGATGTGAAAGAGTTTTTGTTTATTTGTTGTCTTTTTAAGTGTAACATCTATCAGTTTTTGTTTATTTGTTTTGTCTTTTTAAGTGTAACATTTATAGAAGCTATTACTCGAGAGATGTGAAAGAGTTTT
>JANSVA010000007.1:29677961-29695614 GCA_025504915.1 Erythroxylum reticulatum | reverse complement strand
GTTTATTTGTCTTGTCTTTTTAAGTGTAACATTTATGTTAAAAGACAAAACAAATAAACAAAAACTCTTTCACATCTCTCGAGTAATAGCTTCTATAAATGTTACACTTAAAAAGACAAAACAAATAAACAAAAACTCTTTCACATCTCTCGAGTAATAGCTTGTCCTAATGCTTCAAGTTTCATTTAAAGTATTCAACAAAAAATAGTCAATCTTGACATATAACTCATTTGGGTGTTTTGTTTGTTATGCAATATCTCTTCTCTCCTTGACCTTGGGTGTTTTGTTTGTTTTCTTCTCTCCTTTGGACCTTAGGTGTTTTGTTTGTTTTGCAATCTGTTGGAAATTTTGAGAGACTCATCACTAAACATAAGTGATTCTCTTCTTCCTTTTGGTGTTTTGTTTGTTCTCTGTCTTTGTACTCTTTGGGTTTTGCAATTTCTCTTCATATGTTGCAAAGAATCCTTGTTATATCTGCATATTAGGGAAGATTCCAACACGCTTTGATAATTGGACCGTAGTGGGCATGTAATTTCTTTGTGATTATTCACCGTCACTACCCAGTTATTCCAATGCTTTGTTTCTCTGTTTGGTTTAATGATTCTCTAATTCTCTATTGATATTTGTTTACTGGACTGGTGGAGGGATCACTGGCTCTCTACCCAATTCATGAAGCAGATCCAAAAGTGATCAATTAGATGAATCTTGCTAAAGCTTCCAGAGGGGAAGATCGTTTGTGTCTGTCGGTGACCTATTATGAAGAAGAAGAATAACTATATTTACGGTTCTTCACAATTTAGAGAAAACTGGCTAGTTTATTGCTTAACTGGCCAATTTTCATTCATAACAATTAATAATAAAAACCAAATTGGAAATTAGGCTGATTCGAGCTTAATCTGATCGAAACGACTAATTTTAAAATCATTGATTATTACAAAGTAAATTATAGTTGTGTACATCTTCTATTCACGGAAAGATCATAAATATATTAAAAATTATAATTATAAGAAAACCTTTAAGTTAATTCACAATATTTTCAATACCAAATTATTTTAAGAGTCACATCATAAAAATTTTCAAATATTATTTTCAATATCGTCCATTTGATTTGAAATTTTTTTATATGTCAAATCTTGCTTTTAATCTTAAAAAATTTTCAAACTTTAAGGTCTTTGTAAAAATATTCACAACTTGGTCTTAAGTTTTCACATACTTGAGTTCTGCTTCCTTATTGGTATTACATTTTTTGATGGAATGATACCTTGTATCTATACACTTGCATTGATAATGAAATACACAAATGCTTGTGTATACTTGTCATTAATGCAAATCTTATAGCTTCTTCTTATGACAAGTGAAGTTCTTTTAACAATTGTCTAAGCCAAATAACATGATAAGTAAATAACAATTAATATTAACAATTGTCACCACATATTCAAATTCATATGTTGAAAATGAAACAATAAATTGCTCCTTTGAACTTCATAAGATAGCACAATTACCCATAAAAATACAAAACTAGTCGTATTCTTTCTACCATCAATCTCATTATCACTAAATCTCACAAGTTTAAAATTTATACGAGAGGAATAAAATAATCCAAAATTAATTCTACCTCTTAAGTAGCAAAGAGTCCTCTTATTACCTTTCATATAGGTGGAGGTAAGAGCTTCCATATATTATACATACTACTCCAATTGAGTAAAGGATTTCAAGTCTTGTATATGTTAAATATCTCAAACTTCTAAAAAAACTTTTAAAAATAACAGGATATTTCTTGTCTCTATCTTCATACTTTGATATCTTTAGTCCAATTTTCATATGTGTATTTATGAAATTACAATTAAACATTTTTTCTTTAAGACCTCTTTTATATAACCTTCTTAAAAAGCAAATATTTCTTCCATTTGCCTCTCCTCTATACATATGTAATATGATATAAGTATTATATCAATCATTTCAAGTTAAGTGACTTAGCCTTTTTAAATTCTTCAAATAAGTTTGAGTTATTACCAATAAAAATAACATCTTCCATATGAGGAAAAACAAGTAAAATGTCTCCATTATTATGAATTTTGATATAAATAATATATTCACTATTCTCACGAAAATATTTGTTAATGTGGCTATTCCATACCCTTATTACTTCAATCCATCCAAAGCTTTCTTGAATCTCAAAACTTTTTTTATTCATGTGCTTTAACCACATAATCCAATGGTTGTTCAACAGAAGCTTTTTCAAGATAGCCATTAAAGAAGGTTGAATTTACATATAGTTAATAAATTTTCTATTTCCTTTGAAGGTCCAAAGAAATAAGTACAAATAGTCTCCATTCAAGCAACAGGTGTAAAGGCATCATCATAATCAACTCCATACTTTTACTTGTATCCTTTGACAACAAGCCTTGCTTTGTATTTTTCTACCTCTCTATTAATATTATTCTTTAACTTGTATACCTATTTAACTCAAATGGCTCCATAATCCTTAGGACAAGTTGCTAAGAATTGATCTTTTCAATTGCCTTTATTTCCTTAACCATAGCTAATCACCACCTTTTATCTTACACTGCTTTTTCAAAATTTAATAACTCTACCTACAAGGAGATAATATAGGTCATCATTATCAAGAATAACTTCATTAAATCAACGAATAAATGTTTCCAATATCTTTCATTTTTTGCAGCCTTTCATTTGAACTTTCTACATGCAGGTAACGAAAATGAAGAAGGAGGTGAAGGTTTTTTTTAATGTAAGCACTATGATCTCTTGTTCTTCTTTTTCTCTAAAATATAGAGAAAAATATAGTTATTCTCTTTATGAGCCTCCCAATTCCATATAGCTCTTGATAAAATTCAATATTTCAACATAATAACATTTCACCATTATTTGAATTGTATTATATGTAGCTTTTGGAATGTAAATCATATTCAATAAAGCCATGTTTAACACTTTGATCATCAAGCTTGGATTTTACTTGGTGTAAGACTTTAGCAAATACAATACTTATAAAAATACGTAAATGATGGGTGCTAGGCTTTATTCTATTCTATGCTTCTTGGCGGGTTTGATCTTTGACATTTGATGTCGGAAAGTAGTTGGACAAATACACTACACAAGAAACAACTTCAACCTAAAACTTTCTAGGCATATTTTTGTCTTTCAATATACATCTTGACATATTAAAAATGGTTCTATTCATTCTCTTGACTGATTCATTTTTTTTATGGTGATTTAAAAACTATTAAAGGATGAAAAAAGCCATGAGTTATACAAAAATTGCTGAATTCTTTATAAGTAAATTCACATCCTTGATCAGATTTCAAAGCTATAATTTTATATCCATTTTCCTTTTCTATAACCATCTTAAAATTCTTGAAAGCAACACATTCTACTTTTTGATCAAGTAACTAAACCTAAGTTTTCTAATAAAATCGTTAATAAAAAGTAAGAAAATATATTTTCTTATCAAATTAAGTTGGATTGATTGGTCTACACATATTAAAATATACTAGTTAAAGATGACTAGTTGTTCTTGATGTTGCTTCTTTAGGAATACTTCACATAATTGATTAGGATGGTAAATTAAAGGTATCCCTTTTGCCAACTTCTTTTTTTCATGGTCTTCTCCCAAATTTAAGTGGTTAAAATCTCAAATTGCAATACCATGCTTCATCTTGCAAATAAACTTTCACACATTTTACTTTAATTATTTTAATGTTCAATTAGAATATCCTATTCTTTGATGTATCCATCTTAGCAATCAAATTAGACTTTTTTTTTCTCAATGTCAAATAATTTTTTTCACAAGAATTTTATACCCTTGCTCAAGGAGTTATCCTAAACTTAAAATATTAGTTTTAAACTTAGGTACATGATAAAGATCAATAATCAACTTGCGACTACAATCTTTGGAAGAAATGAGAATTATACCATTTCTTTTAATTTTTATTTTTGACAAGTATCAAAAGGCAACATTGCCTCTCATCTTCTCATCAAGCTCTAAGAATTCACCTTTATGTCTACACATGTTCTTGTTTACACCATTATCCAAGTAACATATACAATCTACATCATTCTTTTGTTCCTTATTTGTTAGCAGCAAAGTTGAATCTTCAACTTCTTGATTATCATAAATAATATTGGCTTTTTTCTTAAATATTATTAGTGGTACTATGATATTCCTAATAATAATGACTAACTTTATGACAATTAAAATATTCAGCTTTAGATTTGTCATACCTCCTTTCGTTCATATTTGAATAGTAACCTTGCCATCTTTCTCTATTTTTCAATGCCCTTTTTGTGATGGTTGGCATCTCTCTTCATCTTCAAATCTTCAAAATCACTTCTTCAAAACTTCACTATTGTAAAATAATCCAAAATTGACTTGGGTTCTTTCATATTCAAAACTTTAAAATCATTTCTTAGTGTTTGAAGTCCTATCTTCTTTACTTTATTAACACCTTGATAGGACTTTTCTAAATTATTTTATGCTTCCTTCAAACTAGTAGCAAAAGCTATCTTTTCAAATACTGAATCATCTAAATATAGATAGATGAGACTGAGAGCTTGTTGATTATTTTTTAATCTTGGACAAAGCTTCTTTATCATTTTGATATATGCTTTCTTTATTTTGAGGCTTCACATAGCCTTTTTCTACAACCTCCCACATATCTTGAAAGTCAACCAAAACTTTCATGTGTAGATACCATTTTTCATCATTTTTCTTTATGAGATAGGAAATTAGAAGAAAGTGAGTGTCATTTCTTACTTTTCTCATAAGACTTAACTCTAAACTTGAAGAAACACGACTCTAATACCACTTTATTGAGAACCGAGAGAATCGAGAATGAAGAATAAGAATAATTTTTTTAAAAGAATTTCACCTTGACAATTGCAAAATAGATTATGATATTTATAGAGGTGTTCATCCTTTACTTACAAAAAGACCATAAATACAAATATAAATGATTTACTTAATATTGGAAGACTTTTAAATTAATTCACATTATTTTAAACATTAAAATATCCTATGAATGACATTTTAGAAAATTTCAAAATTATTATTTTTCAATATATATATATATGGATGTCCTAATTTTCAATATTTTAAAAATCGGATCGGAAGCTAAAACGATAAGATAATAAGTTTATATTTTAAAAGATTCAACTGATATTAGAGCATTATAAAATTGACTAAAGATTAAATAAAATTAAATAATTTGAAATATGAATGAAAGATATTGTACTTACATATCGAAGAATTTGAAGCTTAATTAAAAAATATTGTTAGAAGAAAAATTAATTAATTAATTTTACTTTATAAGAACTTATTAATTTGTAAAAATTGATTAATAAATTAATAAATTGATCGATTTTTAATAACAAGAGTTATTAAAGTAAATCGAATTGAAAATTGAATAAAAAATTAGACGATTTAATATTTTTACAGTTAACAATTAATCCTAACCTATGTTCCTTTTTCACAATTATGGTTGTATACTGAGTTACACTCTCCAAAAGAGAATCTTATTTCACCTAATATAAGTAAGGAAGTTTGGTGCAGCGGTCCAAGCAAATATCTTCCCAAGTTTTGCTGATAAGAAAAATGTAACTAGATAAAAAATTTTACTATTAAAAGAATTAAGATATAAATATTGTAAATATTAAAATTTAATTAGGGGTTATTTACTTCAAACATTTTAAATTTTAATATATTTTATTTTAGTTTTCATAATTAAAATTATTATTGTTTTCTTTTGGATAGTTTAATTATTTTTCTATTTTTATGTTAATCTTTATTAATTGAAGATAAACGTAAAACATATTAAAATTGTTAAAAATTAAAAATATCATTATTCTATTATCTTTTCAATCATTCACTAATAAAGATGGATGTTAATAACTAAAATATTTGATAGAAATAAATAAATATAAGTGGAAATAAATATAAGGAAATTTAATATACTTAGCTGTTTATTGGATAAAAATGATTAAATTCATTTAATAACTAGTTAATAGTGACCATTAATGTTCAATTATAGATAATGATTATAACATTTTTAAAGAGATTCCTATGTTAATTTTAAGTAATTATTATGATATGAGAGTTCAGTAATCGAAACCAAAAGGGATTTTTAGCCTCAATATAAGGGCATCAGATCACTTGTTCCACAAACCCTGTTCCAAAACTAAACGTCGACGTTTTAATAAAACCAAGGTCTTGGTCACCTCTCACCTAAGCCAAGCTGATCGATGCCCCCTCTCCCCTTTCATTTTACTTCCCACCTTCTCTTCATGCTCTGTTTCAGTCATATTTGGTTAGATGTCTCCAAGGAATTGAAATCTCACTTTGGTCTTTATCCCTGGAAACTTCTTATCCTTAAACTCATGTCTATGATCATTCTTTTTGGTTTTATTTGAACCCCCTTTCTAGGTTGTTGTTTCTCTTATGACTCTATAATTTTTGTAATGATATTGATCATCGATAGTAGCAGATAGTGGCCTTCACAAGGTGTTCGAGTGGTTAGCATTTTGTTAAACCACATCCCTCAATCCTCCACTGTTGTTGGTCCCTGAATGTTTTTTTTAATTAAGCTTGATTTAGATAATTATGAGGCTTGAATAAGTGAATTTTTGGGGGTTAAATTTTTTTTATGTCTATGTTAGTAGAATTTATTTCACGGGCTAGTTGAATTAAAGGTGGTAAAAGTTCATAAAGGGGTATTTTAGGTAGTTTACTTAAGGTTAAAAGCACTAAGGCATTAAAGGAAGGGCAAGGTGGACTTTTCTCATTCATTAAGGGTAAAAATGGGAAAGGAAAGGTGTTGTTTTGTGCTTGAGAAGAAGAAAAACGTGGAATAGGTGAAGGAAGAAGTGAAATACAAAAATAAAAAGTGAGAAAGAGAGGTTTCGGCGAAGTTAAGAAAAGAATAGAGTTTTGGGCTAGGTTACATCTTTTCTTAGTCTTAAAGAGAGAGTTTGAAGTTGCTTAAGAAGGGAAAAATAAAGAGGAAGGGAAGAGCTTTCTTAAGAGCCAATAATCTCGTAAATTGGTGAAGATTCAAGGTAAGTTTGATTTTTATACTTTGGATATATAAAAAGGTTTTGGTTCATGAAGTTTAGGAAATAAATGGGCTTAAACAATCTAGAGTCAAATTTCAGTGAATGTGCTTTATAGGTTCTCAAATTTGAATTCCTATTGAATAGGAATTTTGTCTTTTATGAAGGAAATCAAGGAGGGGATCAACAGAGGCAAAGGGAGCAAGAGGAAAGATATCCTTAAGCCAGTTCCTAAGCAAAGATTTCAAGGTGGGGTTTCATGTTTATATTTGCATAATGAGCCATTATGTTTTCTTTTTAGTCAAGAAAATAAAATGATTTTTTATTGCTTTTGATGATTTGAGAAATTGCAATATGCTTGATATTTTAATTTCATTGATTAATTGTGAAAAGATGTTGGAAGTGCAGATGAAATATTGCATGTTCATAAAAGACATGTTTTGAAAATATGCCATTTGGGCAACATGTTTACAAGTTATGAAATACGTGTTATATGGGTTTGGTTAGGTCCCTTAAGTAGGTCAAGTGCACTTTGACAAAAGGCTTCTCCCACCTGCCCACTAGTGGTGTGGAGCTCCTTCATGGACTCCCATAAGTTCACGGCTACGCAAAACTATTTTGTGGGATTGCGATTGTCTGCTTTGTTTACGACTACACAGGACCCTTATGGAAAATATGTAGTACGTTCTATTTTTGGACCAACCCAAAACATTTTGATGTATTTATGTATTCATGATATGTTGACAAGATTGATGCATACATGATTTGTTTTATTGTGAATTTGGTTGAAAATTTAGGAACCATGTGTTTTATGATTCAATAAGAATTTTCTATGACAATGAACATTTTGAATGGTTTTGCTTATTGTTCGTTATAAACTTGTTACCCATGAGCTTTAAGCTCACCCCCATTCCTTCCTATCTCTAGGTGACGAGTAAGAGATTGAGTGAAAGAGAATCGAGGCGTCACTCCAAAATTTGCATCTTTTGTGTTTTAAGCTAGATTTGTAACCACAAAGCTTTAGTTGCATTTTGAGCAAATTACTATTCATGTATCTTTTTGTATTTTGGGCATTTTGAGATATTGATGTATTATGGATGAAAATGCCCACCAAAGCTTTGTAAAAACTCTTATATTTTGATGTTAATTAAGTATGTTTTTGTTTTGCCGATGATATGTCAAATTTGTTCATTGCATTTTTCAAGTTTTCCATAAGGGTGAGAATTTGTGTTCTGGCTTCGAGGGAAATACTGTATTGATCTAGGCTGAATTGGATGAAGTTTTCTTCTTGGAAATTGTAGATTATTTTTCTATATTTACAATGATATATAGTATGGAATTTTTGGACATTGGAGGTGAGAGATGATTATTAGAAGTTTGGGATGTTGCATAGGATGGACCTTCGGGACAACTACAGTATTTTGAAAATTTGACCCTTATAAAGGCAAATTTTGTTTTTGAGGTCTTCATAGAAGTTGTAGATCTAGATTTTTTCTTTAAAACAATCTTTGAACGATCATAATCCAATATTTGTAGTCAAACTTATGCCTTTTTTTTTCTAAAACAGGTCTGAGGAAGAAAAGCAAAGGAGGAAGAAGGGAAGCAAGTCGCTAATTTTCGCTCAAAGCGCGATCGCGACTTTGCTAGTGTTCTTAGACCTGAACACCTCTCACTCTTTTGATCATAACTTTGTCGTCCGACCTCTAAATGACCTGATTTTTGAAGAATTAGATTTTTAACACATTTATCTACTTATCTATAAAAATTTATAGCTTTTGGTATTAATTAGAAAAAGATTGATCGAATGAAAGTGAGGGTATCCATTGGAAGAACATGAATTGGACATTTTTATTGAGCATGCTTCAATATTTTGATGATATATAGATCTTTAGATCTCCAAATGAAATGAATATTATTTATAAATAAACTAGAGACATAGAGCTACAAATTATCTGAAGGAATCGAATTTTAATTTGGTATTTAAGACTTTCAATTTCTGGAGTGAAATTGGGTATAGTGTACTGTTTCAGTGCAAAAATAGTCCGAAAATGTTTGAGCTATAACTTTCAAATTTTTGAACCAAGTTGAATGATTTTAGTGTCATTAGAGACTGAAGACAATGGGGAACAAATGTTTTGAGGAAGTTCAATTGAAATTCCAATTTAAGGTTTCCCAAAATCTGTTCGGAAATAGGAGAAGTGAGTTTATTTTGATGATTGACTGGTGTGGGCATGCCCTCCTTGTAGGATGCGCATCCAGATGTCACTTAGGATGTCAGGCAAGTGAATCGTAAGGGCGGGGTCCCAACAACTGCATTCCTCGATAAAAGCTCTTTCCTTTTACGTTCAAGCTCTCTCCTTTAGCATTCTGTTTGAAGTTACCAAAGCATTGACAAGATTTTAGGGTGGGTTCCCTTCCTAAGAAATGATTACTAAAACTAACTAACAAGTTAGTGAATTTTAGTTTTCAATGAATTTGTTAGTATACTCGAGGAGATAGGAAAATGTTGTAAAAAATTGGGACTTGGATAGAGCTAGGTCGCACCTTTAATGAAATTGAAAATATTAAAGATAAAATAGAAACATAGATTTTAAATGAAAAATCCCTAAATTAGGGTAAAAACCACGGGCAAGGACAAAAGAGCTTTACTACTAAAAAACTGGAGAATTACAAAGAGAAAAAACTAGACCCATAAAAATACACAGAATATTTTTATTTATTTCTTTTTTTTCTCCCACCTCACGTCTCTCTTTTTCTGCTTATTGTGAATTTCTTCATGTTACTTCTACCTTTTTATGGGCATGGTTGCCTTATGTGAATGGCTGACAAAATGGTCAACCATTTTGTCTTTACTAGGCATAGTAGGCACCAAATTTAATGCCTACCAGCCACAATTGTTGACAATTCTCCCACTTAAAGATTTGATTGATAATCAATCATATTTTCACACCATTCTTTTCTACCTTGTCGCTTTATGTTGCTTACGTTTCTGTCAGGTCACATAAGAATCGACACCACATAAACTTGTCAACGTTGATTGCTTTTGTCATAAAATATGCCAGGTTGTTTATAGTATAAATTTTTTGAATATCTACCATTCCTTCTTCAACTTTCTCATGAACGAAGTGTTATTGAACTCGAATGTGTTTTGTCTTTAAATGAAATGTTGGATTCCTTGCAAGATGTAAAGCACTCTGGCTATCACAAAATAGAGTAATGTTCTCTTGTTTGCATTCGAGTTCTTCCAACATCAACTTTAACCACACTACTTCTTTACTAGCTTATGTAGCTACTACATATTCTATTTTTGTTGTTGACATATCTATAACTGGCTGTAGTTTTAAAACCCAGCTCGCAGCTCCTTTAGCTAGTGTAAACACATATCCTATAGTGAGTTTACTTTTATCAAGATCACTTACATAATCAGCATCAACATATACTCTGAATGTAAAATTTGATCCTCCATATCATAATGCAACATTCAAGGTTCCCTTGATATATCTAAGAATCCTTTTCAAAGTATTCCAATGCCCTCAACCAAGATTCGCCATGTATTGACTAACTATTCCTACTACATGTATAATGTCTGGTCTTATACAAATCATAGCGAGCATTAAGCTTCCTACTGCTGATGCATACTGTACTCGAGACATCTTCATCCTCTCTTCTTCATTGCTAGGACTCATACTTAAGCATAACTTGAAATTAACAAGTAGAGGGATAGAAATTGACTTACAATCATGTATATTGAAACATCGCAAGATCTTCTTTAAATAATTTTTTTGAAAAAGCCAAATCTTCTTATTATTTTTGTCTCGGTGAATTTGCATCCCTAGAATCTTATTTGCTAGTCCCAAGTCCTTCTTTTCAAATTCCCTAGCCAACTGTGCCTTCAATTCTTTGATGCAATCATTATTGGAGCCTGCAACCAACATGTCATCTATATATAATAGTAAAACTATAAAATTATCTTTATCAAACCTCTTGAAATATGCACAAGGGTCCGTATTTAGTCTGCTATATCCAAGGCTCATGATGAAGGAATCAAATCTCTTATACTAATAGCTCGGTGCCTACTTTAGACCATATAGGTATTTGTTTAACCTATAAACCAAGTTCTCTTTTCCTTGTTCTTCAAAATCTTCTAGCTGGAGCATATAAATTTTTTCTTTAAGGTCTCCATGAATAAATGTAGTTTTCATATATAACTGCTCAAGATGCAAGTCAAATATAGCACACATCATCAGGATTACTCGAATTGTGGTGATTCAAACAACAGGAGAAAATATTTCATTGAAGTCAATTCCTTCCTTCTGAGTATATCCTTTCATCACCATTCTAGCACGATATTGCTCTACTTGATCGTCACCACTCTGCTTGATCTTGTAAACCTATTTATTGCCAATAGGCTTTCTTCTTTCTGGTAATGATACTAGCTCCCATGTATTATTCTTATGCAGAGTTTCAATTTCTTCCTACGTTGTTGCCATCCATTTAGATGCATATGAACTATTCATTATTTCTTAAAGAGTTGGTGGCTCTCCATCCTTAGTTAAAAGACAATATGCAATATTGCTCTCCATAATATAATCTGAGTGCCAACTCGATGCTCTTCTTGTACGAGTTGATCTTTGAGTATCTAAAACATCATATTCAACTGGTTCTTGCTCCTCGTGCTCTGGTGCAACTTCAAAAGAATCATTTTGATCAAATTCCCTTTCTACCTATATTGTTGTAGTCTCAAAATTCTCTTTTGAAGTGTTAACATCTTCTGTTTGCTCTTGAACATTATCTTCTAAGAAAATAAGATCTCTACTGATAACAATCTTATGGGCAGTGGGATCCCGCAGATGATACCCCTTTACTCCTTCAGCATATCCTAAAAAATACATCTTTTGGATTTTGGATCCAACTTTGTATTTTATTGGGCATTAAACATCACATAGGCATGACTTCCAAATTTATGGAAGTTTGAATAATCCACTAGTTTACCAATCCACATCTCCATCAGTTTCTTCAACTCAATTGTAGTTGATGGAGCCCGATTCACCACATAACAAGTAGTATTGATTGCTTCTGCCCATAATTTCTTGTATAAGCCTGCAGTTCTCATCATCAGTTTTGTTCTTTCTAATAGAGTTCTATTCATCTGCTCCACGACTCCATTTTGTTGAGGAGTGTATGCTATTGTGCACCGCCTTTTGATGCCTTCTTACGTGTAGAATTCATCAAATTATTTACTAGTATATTCACCTCAATTATTTGAGCGCAAACATTTGATTTTCTTAACAGATTCGAGTTCCACCTGCACTTTGTAAAATTTGAAAATTGGAAACACATCTGCCTTCCTCTTGATAGGAAATTCCCAACATCTCCTCAAATAATCATCAATGAATGATACAAAGAAATTTGCTCCTCCCAGGGATATCACTTGTGCTTACAATACATCCGAGTGAATCAATTATAAAATTTCCTTACTTTTGAATTTTGATGTGTTAAATTTCAATCGATGTTGTTTGCTCACAATGCAATGATTGCAGAACAGTAGTGATACCTTTATGAGACCTGAAAGTAGATTCTGTTTTGCAAGTATCTTCATTCCTTGTTCAGACACATGTTCAATTTTTTTATGCCATATCATTGCATATTTTTCACTTGGACTCATCACAACAACTGATGTTTCTCCTTCTTATAAAGTTTCTCCCTTCAGCACGTACAAATTTGCAGCTATATTCTCTATTTCATAAATACAAGCACTCTTTTAATCAACTTCATGATATATTTTTTTTAATCTCAAATCTGAAACTGAGATCATCTTGTTTCCATACAGATAGCAAAATTTTCTTCAAACCCTCCATGTGTCGTACTTTTTTAGTAGTTTGAGTTGTCCTATCATACATCTTTAACTTGATGGTGCTAATACCAACGATCTTCAAGCTTTATCATTACAACTGTACACGAATCCCCTAGAGACATATTCATACCGATGGAACTATTCTCTTCGAGAGGTCATATGAAAAGTAGCTGTTAAATCGAGAAGCCATACATCCACAAATCTTCTTTTGCCTCCAATAGTCATTACCACTTCACTGACAATTGCAGCTCCATCATCTGAAGTATTTACTGTATTTCCTTGAGGAATAGAATCTATTAAGTCAAGAAGACTTCACTTCTTCTATTAATTTTGATGAAAATCAAATAATAATAATCATATAAGTGTGTGAATTGTTTTGATGAATTTGTTAAGTGTGCAGATAAATGTAAGTAACACAAATTGTCAATTCAAGATGATACTTCAGTAAAAGCTGAATAAGACGTCGAAGTGTGAAGTGTGAAGTGCTAGTCTAAGACACCAGTTGAAGCATAACACCAGACGAAGCATAAGACCAGATGAAGCATACGAAATCTATACAAGACGATGCAATTAAAAAATATTTTAGAACGTCAGTTAGTTAGTTGAAGTTGGTTACAACACTTAACTAATAACGGTTTTTAGAAGATTCAACAAGCAGATTTCTCAAAGAAGACAATTGAAGATTTAGGTTATAAATATTAGTTATAGATGTAAACTAAATATACAAGAGAAAAGGAAATCCGATTGTACAAAACATACTTAGAGAAACTCTGTATTCAAGTGCTTAAGTGCTCACACAAAAAAATATTATGAGAAAAGAAAGAAAGAAAGAGAGCAAATACATCTATAACATGAAGCCCAAACAATATCTTTTTAAGTAAAAGAAAGGTTAGAGCCTATATAGGTTAAGGAAGCAGATAAAGTATACTTTTTGAGAGAGACCTGAAGAGGATTTATAAGCGTAGAAATAATACTTGTAACGTTGAAGCATATAGTGAAATCTTAGAAAAATTCTAAGGAATGGATGTAGCCCAAAGTTAAGGGTGAATTTAATTCGCGATGTCATATTCTTTAACTCTTATCTCTTTAATTTTCTTGTTGTTAGAAGAATAGATAATAATTTTCACTGTTGCATTAAAGGCTAGTAAGAAAAGTCAGAAGATACAGAAAAATAGAAGTATATCCTCAAAACCATTAAAGATTGAAGAAATCAAGAATGATGATGCTAGTGAATCTGATCAAGATTCAAGTAAGGATGAAAATGAACTATCCTTCATTTCAAGAAAGATTAGAAGGATATTGAAAAAGAAATTTGTTGAAAATTTGAAGAACACAAAACTATTAGAAAAAGAAAACGTCTGCCTTAAGAAACAAGTAGACGATATGAAAAAGAAAGTAACTGTAAAAAGATCTGAGGAAGTTAATCATCTAAAACAAAGGATTAATAGTCTCTCAGTAGATTTATCGAAATTTACAAAATGTACAAAAAGGATGAATAACATGATTGGAAGTTATAGACATCGAAATGATAAGAGTTGTTTAGGTTTTAATGCTAGAATACTATTCATAATAGTAATATTCTTCATAATAGGAGTTTTGTTCCTAATAGAAAGAAAAAGAAACAATATTCTTCTTATTATTTATTGAAAAATTGTAATACTAACCTCAAAGGACCCAAGAAAATATGGTTACCTAAGAAGGATATAATATATATTGCAGATCTCCTTTCTTGGAAAAAGCAACCATCACCAATGGTACTTAGACAGTGGTTGCTCGCAACATATGACGGGCAGAAGGTCTATGTTCCTGGACCTCTAACATAAGCAATGAGGATCGGTAACTTTTGGAGATAATCAGTAGGGCAAAATAGTTGGGATCAGCAAAATTGGTAAAGATTCCTTTTCATCTATTGATAATGTTCTACTAGTTGAAGGCTTAAAGCATAATCTAATTAGAATAAATCAATTATATGATTCTGGTTTTGAAGTATCTTTTAATCAAAATTCTTGTGTAGTAAAAAACAAGGATAGTTCCATATTCTTTTCTGCCAAGAGACGAAATAATCTTTATAAAATTAACTTAGACAATTTGAAAAGTCTAAATATTTCATGTTTTATATCAACAGATGATGAAAAATTGATTTGGCACAAGAAACTAGGTCATGTTAGCTTTAAACATATTTCCAAGTTAGTTAAACATGATTCAGTAAGAGGATTACTAAAGATAAGTTTTAACAAAGATTTCTTTTATGAGAGTTGTCGAAAAGGAAACAAGTTAAAACATCTTTTTCGTCTAAAAATATTGTAACTTTATCTAGACCTCTAG
The DNA here is from genome assembly GCA_025504915.1 of Erythroxylum reticulatum. Classification (NCBI taxonomy): domain Eukaryota; kingdom Viridiplantae; phylum Streptophyta; class Magnoliopsida; order Malpighiales; family Erythroxylaceae; genus Erythroxylum; species Erythroxylum reticulatum. Next base: position 29,680,373 of record JANSVA010000007.1, on the reverse strand, counting down.
AGCTGTTACATATAGATTTGTTTGGTCCAACCAGAACACTAAGTCTAGGTGGAAGGAAGTATGGTCTCGTAATTGTTGATGACTTCACTAGATTTTGTTGGATATTGTTTTTATCACATAAAGATGAATCTCTTAAATGTTTTAAAGTTTTATCCAAAAAGTTACAAAATGAAAAAGGAATTTCTATTGCTGGAATTAGGAGTGATCATGGTGGAGAATTTGAAAATAAAAAATTCAAAATGTTTTGTAAATAGAATGGAATTTTCCATAATTTCTCAGCTCCTAGAACTCCTCAATAAAATGGAGTTGTAGAGAGAAAAAACTGGACGATTCAGGAAATGGCAAGGACTATGCTATATGAAATGAATCTTCTGAAGTACTTTTGGGCAGAAGCTATAAAAATAGCTTGTTATATTCAAAATAGAGTATTTTTGAGACCTATTTTAAATAAAACTCCATATAAATTATGGAAAGGAAGAAAGCCAAATATATCTTACTTTCATCCTTTTGGTTGCAAATGTACTATATTGAAAATAAAAGAAAAGTTGGATAAATTTGATTCTAAGATCAATTCAGGAATTTTTCTAGGTTATTCAATTACTTCTAAAGCTTATAGAGTTTATAATCTTGTTTCTAAATCCATTGAAGAGTCTATGCATGTAAAATTTGATGATGATTTTCATCTAGATAAAAGAAATGATTTTGATGATGAAACTCTATATGCTCCTTTAGTTAATAATCTAGACGTGTCACCACTAGACGATCCACCTGATAAGGTAAAAGATATTTCTGAAAAATTTAGTCTACGAAAAGACTAGAAATATAAATCTTCTTACCCAGAAAACTTGATTATAGGAGAAACATCAGAAGGAGTGAGAATTAGATCTAAATTTAGAAGAGAGGCAAATGTAGCTTTTGTTTCTACATTAGAACCTAAGAAAATTGGTGAAGCTCTTCAAGACGAAGATTAGATTTTAGTTATGCAAGAGGAGTTAAATCAATTTACAAGGAATAAAGTTTGGTCTCTAGTTCCTAAACCATCCAATAAATTTATTATAGGAACTAGATGGGTATTCAAAAATAAACTAGACAAATCAAGAAAAGCAAACTGTAACAAAGCTAGATTAGTAGCTCAAGGCTATAATCAATAAGAAGGAATAGACTATAGTGAAACGTATGCTCTTGTAGCTAGACTAGAAGCTATTAGGATTTTGCTTCCATATGCTATTTTTCATGATATAAAACTGTTTCAAATGGATGTGAAAAGTGCCTTTTTGAATGGTTTTATAGATGAAGAAGTTTATGTAAAACAACCCTAGGTTTTGAAGATATTGATAAACCAGATTATGTCTATAAACTTCATAAAGCTTTGTATGGATTAAAACAAGCACCTTTTGCTTGGTATGATCATCTGAGTTTGTTTTTGATTAAAAATGACTTTATTAAAGGTCAAGTAGATAAAACTTTATTTAGAAAATATATTAAAAATGATTTTATAATTGTACAAATATATGTAGATGATATCATTTTTGGTGCAACTTCTAAAAAGTTATGTTCAAGTTTTGAAAATCTTATAAAAAGTGAATCTGAAATGAGTATGATGGGTGAATTAAAGTTCTTTCTTAGTTTACAAATTAAACAAACTAAAGAAAAGATTTTTGTTCATCAACAAAAATATATCAAAGAACTTTTAGTCAAATATAAAATGGAGAATGTTAAACCAATGTCAACTCCTATGCATCCTTCAATCCTCTTATCTAAGGATGAAGTTGGTAAGAAGATTGATCAAACTCTTTTTAAAGGAATTATTCTTTGCTTTATCTAACTACAAGAAGAGCTGGTATATTATTTAGTGTTTGTTTGTGTGCAAGATTTCAAGCAGATCCTAGAGAATCTCATTATATTGCTTTCAAAAGAATATTGAGATATTTGTCAAGTTCTACTGATCTTTGCTTAATGTATGAGAAAGGTAAAAATTTCAGGTTAATTAGTTACTGTGATGCTGATTATACTGGAGATAGAATTGATAGAAAGAGTACAAGTGGAGGTTATCATTTTCTTGGTCATAATCTAATTTCTTGGTCAAGCAGGAGGTAAAGTTCAATTGCTCTATCTGCTGCAGAAGCTGAATGCATGTCAGCTGCAATCTGTTGTTCATAGATGTTATGGATTAATTATCAGTTAGAGGATTATTCTATCCAAGAAGATCAAATTCCAATCTTCTATGACAACAAAAGTGCTATTAATCTCTCAAAGAATCCAATACAAGACTCAAAGGCAAAGCATATTGAAGTTAGACATCATTTTATAAGAGACTATGTACAGAGAGGGATCACCATAAATTCTCTGGTCTCTGATGAATGATCACTGTCGTTTGGTGATGCCATGGCATTAGGGTTATTCATCTTCAGC
>JANSVA010000007.1:29661259-29677861 GCA_025504915.1 Erythroxylum reticulatum | reverse complement strand
ATCTAACCAATTAAGAGTATGTTATATGCTAATTATAAATTATTCCTTTGCTATTTTAGGATCCACGACTGATCCAAGAAAGACAAAGGGTATCACAAGAGGACACAGATAGGCAAAGATTAATAAGGCGATAGGTAAGAGATTGGAGCTAGAGATCTCCCCTGCTAAAGGACAACCAACCAACTCTGTACGGTCTGCCAAATTATCGAGTGAGATTGGTGTGGTATCTTAAACTTCTTTACCTGTAAGAACAAAATGGAAAAAAATTACTAATGAGGAATTGGACATTGCATTTGATAAGTTAGACGTAAGTATTCTAAACTAATCTAATTTGTACGTGTTTTCCATATGCCTAAAGCGTTGACCAATAATTTATAATTTTTGGCAACAAAAGTTGGAAGTCAAGGGAATGAGGACTAACAACGAAGTACATGCTGCTGTGAAAAAGTTTCTTGCTTTACGGTCTAAAGATCAAAGATATAATTTTAAAAAGCATTTTACCAAGCATGGAAAGGATGTTAAGTCGTATAATGTCACAGTGGCAGAGCGGATGGATTTGTGTAAGTATTGGGAGCAATCAACTACAAAGGTTAGTTTATTTCATTATAAAACTTAATTTCAGAACTTCTTTGCCAACTAATTATATTTTAGTATTTATGAATTTTGATTTATAGATGTTATAATAGATTTTGTTATATGTACGATTAGCAAAAAAGTCAAAAAGGCCAAATCGGCTAGGAGTCAGGTCAAATGTCGACCAAACTCCAACTCCAAGGCCTTTGTAGCGATACGACATGAGATCGTGAGTTATTTTTTTTAATTATATTTTATTTTGATTGACATTTAAAAATTTATAATAAAAATTACTAGTAATATAGTTTTATACAACAGAGTGACAGAGATGGAGAAGAGTATGACTAGATGAAGCTATGGTATCACACTCATTATGATGAAAGTAAAGATCAATGGACAACTGCCGAATTCAAAGAAAAATGGGTGAGTACATAGTTCATTTACAAATATTTCTTAAATGAGAATGTGTAAGTAATTAATTATTACTTTTTCAGGAATTAATGTGTCATGAATTGACACATTCAATAGAACATGGTCATCTGATAATAGTGGATGAAGTGTGCGACAAAGTCTTGGGCACTAAATCAGATTACATTATTGTCATGGGAATTAGGCCTCGAGCACAAGGGAAGACTTCGTTCAAAGAGACTTCGAGACGAATTAGAGGAGTCAAAGAGGGCTAATCAGGGGTTACAGTCTCAAGTTGATGAATTGACTAAACAATTTAAAGAAATGCAGGATCGACTAATTACCAAAGTCGAACAACAAAAAAAGGTTTTAGAACTTTTGTTTTCTACACATAATGTTCGTTTAGATTAAATGTGTACCCATATTGATATATTAAACACTTATGATATATTGTTTATTTTAATTACCGTATTATGACATCTTTGGGAATTGCAATTAAATAATAAATTGCCTTTCGTATTCAATTCTTGTTATACATGAATAATTATTAAATTTAATGATATACTCAAAAAATTGAAGAATTACTAAATAAAAAAATTCATAAATAATATTGAATAATTATTAAATAAATAAGATTTTAAATTTTGTTAATTATTAAATTAGCAAATAATTAAATTAAATTTATTTTCAAAAATTTGAAACAAAATAAAATAAAAATATTTATTATAATTCAAAATTATTAAATTAAATTTATTTTTGGAATAATGAAAAATTTTAAAATAATAATTAAAATTGATTAATTATTAAATTATTTCTATATTCGAATAAATGAAAACAAAGAAAAATTATAATTTATATTGAATCATTTTTAAATATTAATTATTTTCAGAAAAATGAAAAATTTTATTATAAATTTTGAAAATTAATTAAAATAAAATTATTTTTGACAAAATTAAAACAAATAAATGTCTTACACTCTGCGACGTTTAGAAAATAAATGTCGCGGATTATACCTATTTTGCGACGTTTTTTAAACGTCACGAATTAGGTTATTTTCAAGACTTTTTTTAAAACATCGTTAAAACTCTAACAATCTGTGACGTTTTCACAAAACTTTACCAAATATCCTATCTTTTCGTGACGTTTTCTAAAACGTCGTCAAATATCAGGGTTTTTGCGACGTTTTTTATAAAACGTTGCGGATACCTTTTACTTACCGCACCTTCTGTGACGTTTCTAAAAATGTCACAGAAGGTATTTTGCGATGTTTTCCTGCCTAACGTCACAGAAGGGGTTCTTTTCTTATAGTGAGGGGCAGAATGTGTTAAGAAACTATTGGTTTAAGAATCATTTCATTTTCAAGTCAGATTATAAGGTGATGACCGAAAGAATCAAACAAAGATTTTATCCTCAAACATATCGAACTTATCTTGGAAAACATGGAAACTCTCTCTCTACAGGTGTCGAATCAAAGTGTTTTTTAGATTATCTAAAAGAGGGCTTCAAGATCTACAACTTTCATACAAACCTTGAAGATAAATTCTATCGTCTGAAGGGTAAAAATGAAAGCAGACGATAGCATCAACGAATAGTGTACAGAAGGAGAAGTTTAGGTCACATAGGCAGAAAGCAGACAAAGCAGAAAACAAACAAAGTGAAAGCAGATGAAGCAAAGCAGAAAAAACAAAGTCTTAAGATGAAGCAAAGCAGACAAAACAAAGCAGACGAAGCAAAGTAGAGGAAACAAAGCAGACGAAGCAAAGCACACGAAACAAAGCAAACGAAACAAAGAGCAGATGAAGCAAAGAGCAGACGAAGCAAAGCAGACGAAGTAAAGGAAACGAAAAAAAGAGCAGATGAAGCAAAGAGCAGACGAAACAAAGCACACAAAACAAAGCAAACGAAGCAGAAAGCAAACGAAACGAAAAGAAGACGAATGGCAAAGAAGACGAATAGAAAAGTAGACAAAACAAAGACCAAACGAAGCAAAAGCAGATAAATGAAAAAAAGAAGACAAATCAAAAAGCAGACGAACGGAAAAGTAGACGAATGGAAAAGCAGAGGAAGCAAAAAGTAGGCGAAGCAATAAGTAGATGAAGCGAAGATGAAGACGAATGCCAAAAAGTAGACAAAGCAAAGAGGGCAGACGAATGCTAAAAAGAAGACGAAGCAAAAAAGCAGACGAAGCAGAGTCAAACAAAACAAAAGAACAGATGAAATGAAAGATAGATAAAGTAGGGTCAACTTAAGATGAAACAAAGTCTTAAGACGATGGGAGGTCAACTTAAGACGATGCAAAGTCTTAAGATGAAGCATCTCTTAAGATGAAATGATGTCATCACAGACGATATGACGTCATTACAGACTATACATCTTTATAAATGATGCATTCTTAAGATGAAATGACATCATCACAGATGGTTCGTCTTTACAGACGATACACCTTGACAGACGATGCATCCTTACAGACGAAATGACATCATCACAGACCATGTGACGTCATCACAAATGATTCGTCTTTACAAATGATCCATCTTTATAATCCTAAGCATTTTCCCTTTCTAAGGACCATAACTTTCAATCTAGAGGTCCAAAAATTTCCTACTATATACCGTTGGAAAGCTAGAAAAATAAACTACGACTTTCCAGATCAACTACTAACTTTTGTTTCCAAATCTTTCCTTAACACAACTCATACCAAGATCATCTTTTCTACTTCATTTACTCCTCATCCTCAACTCAATATCATCCATAAAGAAATTATAGTCCATGATTAATCATGAACACTAATAACAAAACATACACATATATACATGTTCTTCATCACTTACTACATAATTCAACTTCACTTTCACCCTGATCTACCAAAACACCAAAGCAAAACATGAATCTATCCACACTTCTCATTTACTACTTCAAATATTCTAAGAAAAATTTTAGGGTCCAACAGACATACTTCCCAGATCAAGAGGCTTTCTGATGTCACTGCCTCCCATCATCCATTTAAATTGTATTTCTTGTTTATTTTCAGTTTTATTATTATATAGAATTGGATTGAACAGTTGATGATATGATCTAGAACAGTTTTATTATATGTTTATTGGATTTTGTTGTGGTTGACTCTGTGATTGCATAATTTGATAATAAATTGGGAGGATTAATCGAATGAAAAATGATTAAATTGGACTAATAAGAGTTAGGTGATTTAATAGAAACAATAATTGAATCAAATCGAGAATTTATGCAAAGAAAGATCTTGCATAAGTTTCTTATAGTTTATTAGAGAACTTCAGAACTAATTAGGGTTTTGGATAAGTTGTGAATTAAGAGATTGCAACTTTCATAATCTGATTAGGGTTTATGATTTAGGGTTATCGGTTATAACTTAAGAAAGAGTAATCAACCCTAGGATAGTCTAGATCCAACAATCCAATAATTCATAATCAGTTAGGTTAGCATTAAGGATAAGTAAAATTCCCTTTCTGTCAATTGGTAATTTCTTTCGGTTGATTCTTGGGTGTGTTGCAAATTGCTTACTAATTAGTGTTTTCGTGTTTAATTCTTAAATTGTTTGATTGAATTAAATTCTCATATTAGTTTCATACAACTTGAATTTTTGTTATTATTTTTGGCCTTAGAATTTAGGATTAGATTAACTCCCTCCTCATGGGATCGAAAGCTTTAGTACTACAATAACGAACCATGCGATTGTAGATTATCAAGGGTTAATAATTAAAACTTACATACAACCAAACCTTATGATCATTCATCAACATCAATACCACTAATAAATTGCGAGACTGAGGATGAGGAAGAGGAAGAGGTCACATCATAAGTTTTGGTTCCCACTTCTAACTCCACCTTCTCACTTACACCCTGCTAATCACTTTTACTAGAAGAAGAAGAAAACAAGATTCTTTTCCAAAAAAATAACATTGCATTTTCATTAAAAGTGACATCTCTACTCAAAATAATCTTCTTAGAATCAGGACACCATATACGATATCTCTTAGACTCAGAATCATAACCAAGGAAAATGCATTTAACAACTCTAGAAGCTAACTTCCTATCATTAATATGGACATAAACAGGACATCCGAACACTCTAATAATGGAGTAGTCAATAGGATTATTTAACCATTCTTCTTTTGGGATCTTGAAATCGATGGAGGAGTGAGGAGATCGATTGACAAGATAACAAGCTGTAGAAGTAGCTTTACACCAAAGCTTAAGATGATGCCACAGTCCAGCATTAAAGAGTATACATCGAGCCCTCTCAATTATAGTTCTGTTTATACGTTCTACAACCCCATTCTATTCGGGATTCTTGACCGATGTCTTGTGTCTGACAAAGCTATGTTGTTCACAAAACTCAGTGAAATCTATCTCACAGAACTCTAAACCTCTGTCAGTTCTAAGCTTCTTGTTTCTAACTGTCTGGTTCTCAACAAGTGCTTTCCACTTCTTAAAGGTGGGAAAGGTTTCATTCTTGTAACGAAGAAAATAAACCTAGACCTTGTGAGAGAAGTCATCAATGAAGGTCATCATATAACAGCGTCCAAAATAAGATTGAACCTTTAAAGGACCCCAACGATCAGAATGAGTGTAGTTAAGGATGCCCTTAATACGATGTGTCGTAGTGGAGAAACAGAAACGAACTTGCTTCTGTTTCTTGAAGACATAATGTTCACATAACTTCAATTTATCATTACCTTTTTCGCCAACGAGACCTCTCTTGCTCAGAAGCTTCATACCTTTCTCACTCATGTGACCACATATGCCACAAATGAGTATTAACATAATTAGTTAACATTGTAGAAATGACTGCTGGACCTATCATAATAGTACCCTACAAGAAAAATAGATTGCAATGTCTGGTACCTTTCAACAAAGTACAAGCACCTCTAAACACTTTCAAAACTTCACCTTCGGTCAAAAACTTACACCCAAGAGACTCAAGAGTGCCCAAAGAAATCAGGTTACATTTCAAGTCAGGAATATGATGGACTTCTGTGAACTTCCAAATAGTACCATCATCGACCTTAATCTAAACTGTACCAATTCCAACAACACTGCATTGGGTGTTATTACCCATCAAAATAACACTATAATCAAAAGGCTTATAAGTACTAAACCAATCCTTGTGAGGACGTATATGATAGGTACATCCAGAATCTAGAACCCATTCAGTTTTATCCCTCTTTTCAATAAATGTTGCAAACAAAACATTACCATCAAAATTTAAGTCCGCAATATTAGCTTCTACAGGTTTTTGTAGTTGTTTCTTCTTTTCTTCTCTCTCCTTTTTATTTTTCAATTGATAACAATCATCAATTACGTGCCCAGGTGTTTTGCAACAATAACAGAAATAGTTGGATTTACATCCTCTAGACTTTGATCTAGATTTGTATCTATTGGTACTCCTTGTTTTAAATTTCCTACCTCTAACAAACAAGCCTTTAGCTTTATCACTAGCATACACTTCAAGATCAATTTTTTCTTTAGACAACAAATTCGATTTGACATGCTCATAAGACAATGCATCATTATTGCTATATAGCATAAATTCTTTGAACTGTTTATAGGTAGGCGGTAATGAGACAACCAATATAACTTTATTGTCATGATCAATATGAACTTCTAAATTCTCCAAAACAATAATAATATAATTAAACTCATTAAGATGAGTTTAGATTAGAGTACCTTTGTCCATACGGAGTGTGTACAAATGCTCTTTGAGACAGATCTTATTGGAAAGGCTTTTGTTTATATACAGAGACTCTAGCTTCAACCATAAACTCGCAGTGGTGGTCTTATAGATGACCTTGCGATGAACCTTCTTTAAAAGGCAAAGTTGAATAGTCGAAAATTCCTTTTCATCCAAGTCCTCCCATAACTCATCAACTATGGACTCGAGCTTTTGTGCCTTTCCTTCTAAAGCCTTTGCATCCGTTTTGAAAAAGAACAACTTTCATCTGAACTCACCATATAGAAAAATTAATATTGTCATCAAACTTCTTGATGCTAAAATTGGTGACGATAGAAATCTTTAAAAAATTCTCGATTGAGTAGAAGCTTTTATACCACTTATTGGAGCTTATAATAAAGGAAGCAATCAAGATTAAATCAATCGTAGAATATAAAGAAGCAAAATAAATAGATGACACAAGATTTTATGTAGGAAACCAAAGTGCCTAGAGAAAAATCTACAAGATGACGAGGAGAAAATTCCATTATGAAAATAATAAAGAGAGTACAAATCGCCTAAGTAGCTGATGGGATTAAAGAGCAAAATAATTTCACTCACAAATCCTCTTTCTAAAATTTGATGAGACTAAAAACTCTCTCTTAAAGCTACTATGTAAAAAAGGGGATTGATTTATAACAATTGTATCTCAAAATAACCTAGCCTAGAATAACTGACTTAGGTGTGGCCTAAATAGTATATACTATAGTCTTGACATAAAATTGGTTAAAAACCACAAAATTTGAGGCACTAACCCAATAGTATGGACATTGGATTAAAGATATCAAATTATGAAGATAGAAAAAGAAAATTTCTACTATTTTTAAAAGTCTTATGAGAAATTTGAGATATTCACATGTACAAGGCTTGATATCCATTATTCGATTAAAGTATATGTCAATTTATGGAAGTTCTTACCTCCATCTATATGAAAGGTGATAAGAGGACTCTTTGCTACCTAAAAGTTGCATTTGATTTAGGACCATTTTATCCCTCTCGTGGAAATTTTAAACTTGTGAGATTTTTTGAAAATGATTTTGCAGAAGATATTGATGCTAGAAGGAGTACAACTAGTTTTACATTGTTATGGGTAATTGTGTTATCTCATAAAGTTTAAAGAAACAACTTATCATTAAATTTTCAATGGGAAGATGAAATATTTAGTGCAAAGAGTGTGATAGGTGCACCTAATGTGTCTTGAGTGTCTTCACTTGATATGAATTTACCAAGTTATGATGTTCATATATATGACATATCAGTAGTTTACTAGTTTCATTTGCCTTAGAACTATTGATGCCTCTATATAATTTACAAAAAACAATGTTTGATTGAACTTTTAAGCAGAAATTTTAAATTTATATCTCTGTTTATCTCAATAATATGTTGTTTTAGTCAATAGATGTCCCAGGAATTCATACTTGGATCTTATTTTTGTACTATTTAGTGTTTATGTAGGTGATCTGATATCATTTCATACTCTCTAAGTGGCGTAAATTAATTGTCATTTCCAAGTTTTGATTTCTAATTTTCCACCTTTTAACAGTACAAGTCATGCTCATGATCTACTAGTTAGAGATAAGGTTGCATATTACTAGATTTCTCCATATTCCACATGTAAGTGGAATTTTTATAAGGTCATTGTTATTGTTGTTATTGTTGATTATCCTTTTACATTGTTCATATAAGTGACATTACAAATTTATGTTCTGATAGTACACCTTCATTTGCCTTTGCTTATCTATTTCTTCTTTCATTAGTTAATGTTATATGTAGTTATCTGGAAATGGCAATAACTATGTATATAATGCTTTGCATATAGATTTTAGGATATACATTCATAAGATGATAAAGGCTATGGTTTCAGGCCATTCTTTGGTATTGGTTTAGCTAAAAGTTATTAGACTCCACTTAGTATCCAATATATCTCCATTTTTAGATGGTTGAGCTAGGAAAACTTGATATATAGCAGACAACTGAGTAGCATGAACTAGACTAGCAAGTAATCACTTTTCACGACCCTGTATTAACGTTAATACGTTTATGATTACACTACATTTGAGCAATATGTATAAAGACATCTTCATAACCAACTCCATACTTTTACTTGTATCCTTTGACAAATAGCCTTTTTTTTTAATTTTATACCTCTTTGTTAACATTATTCTTTAATTTGTATACCTATTTGACTCTAATGGCTTTATAACCCTTGAGAAAAGTTGCTAATTCCCAAGTATTGTTCTTTTCAATTGCCTTGATTTCGTCAACCATAGCTAATCTCGACCTTTTATCACATTAATTTTTCAAAATTTAATAACTCACCATCTATAAGAAGATAAGATAGTTCATCAATACTAAGAATAACTTCATTAGATCAATGAATAAATATCTCTTATATCTTTCAATTTTCTCAACCTTTCACTTGAACTTTCTTTATGAGGTAATAAAAGTGGTGAAGAAGTAGGAATTATTTTTTTGTATAGGCACCATCATCTCTTCTTCTTCTCCAGTTTAAAATATATAGAAAATATAAAATTATTCTCTTCATGAGCCTCCTAATTCCATATAGCTCTCTCATCAAATTCAATATCTCAAGTTATAACAATTTCACCATTATTTGGATTGTATTATATGTAGCTTTTAGAATGTGAATCATGATTAATAAAGAACATGTTTAACACTTTAATCATCAAGCTTGGATCTTGCTTGGTGTAACATTTGAGCATATGCAATGATTCCAAAATTTTGTAAATAATAGATACTAGGCATTGTTCTACTCTATGCTTCTTGGCAGGCTTGATCTTTGACATTTAATGTTGGAGAGTGGTTAGACAAATACACTTCACATGAAACAGCTTTAGCCTAAAATATCCATACAATTTTTTTCTTTCAATATACATCTTGACATATTAAGGATGATTTTATTCTTTCTCTCGACTAATTCATTTGTTATAGTGATCTAAAAATAGTTAAAGGATGAAAGATGCTATGAGTCAACAAAATTCTTAAATTCTCTGGAAGTAAATTCACCTCCTCAATTGAATTTCAAAGCTTTAATTTTATAGTCACTCTCCTTTTCTACAAGCATCTTAAAATTCTTGTAAGTAGTAAAAGATTCTAATTTTTGGTTGAGAAAAAAAATCATGTTTTACTACTAAAATCACTTAATAAAAAGTAAGTAAATATTTGCTTACCAAATGAAGTTAGATTAATTGGTCTAATCACATTAACATGCACTAGTAAAAGAGGACTCGCTACTCTTGACGTTACTTCTTTAGGAATACTTCACATAATTGATTATGATGGTAAATTGAAGGAATCCTTTTTGTCAACTTCTTTTTTTTCCATGACCTTAGGAGCTCCAAAATTTAAGTGGTTAAATCTTACATGCCAATACCATGCTTCATCTTGCAAATCAACTTTTACACATTTTGCTCAATTATTTTGATGCTCAATTTAAACATCATATTATTTAACATAGCTAACTTTGCAATCAAATTAGACATTTGATTTTGAAGCCAAATAATTTTATTTTCATGATAATTTTATAATCGTTTTCAGGGGATTGGTCTAAACTTAAATTATTACTTTTTAACTTGGGTACATAATGAACATCAATAATCAACTTGTGATTGCAATCTTTGGAAGAAATGAGAATTGCATTTTTTTTTTCAAGTTGTATTTTGACAAGTCTTAAAAGGCAAAATTGTCTCTCATCTTCTCATCAAGCTTTAAAAATTTACTTTTATATTCACACATGTGATTGTTTGACCATTATCCAAGTACCACACACTACCAACAACATTCTCTTCTTCCTTATTTGTTAGCAATAAAGTTGAATCTTCAACTTTTTGATTATCATTAATAATATTATCTTTTTCTTCAATATTGTTAGTGGCAATATGGTATTTTCAAGAATAATGACTAACTTTATGACAATTAAAACATGTAACTTTAGATTTGTCGTACCTCCTTTTATTTATATTTTAATAGTAGCATTGTTCTCTTTCTCTTATTCTTCAATGCCCTTTTTGTGACTGTTGACATCTTTCTTCATCTTCAAAATTTGTTCTTCAAAACTTTACTCTTGTGAAATAATCCAAAATTGACTTGAATTCCTTCCTATTCAAAACTTCAAAATAATTTTTGTGCTTGAAGTCTTATTTTCTTTATTTTATTAACACCTTGAAATGAATTTTCTAAAATATTTTATGTTTCCTTCAAACTAGTACCATAAGGTACCTTCTTAAGTATTGAATCATTCAACTATATATAGATGCGAGAGAGAACTTGTTGATCCTTTTATATCTTGGACAAAGCTTCTTCATCATTTTGATATAATCTTTCTTTATTTTAAGTCTTCTAATAGCCTTTTCTACAACCTCCCATGCATCTTAAAAGTTAAGGAAAACTTTCATATGTAGACACCATGTCTCATAATTTTTCTTTATGAGACAAGGAACTGGAAAGAAGTGAGTATATTACTTGTCATTTCTTACCTTCCTTGTAAGACTCGACTCTAAGGAAGGTAAGACTCGACTCTAAAATTTAAGAAACATATCTTTAATACCACTTTGTTAAGAGTAGAGAGAATGGAGAATAAGAATATTTTTTATTTTATCCTAACTATTACATAATAGATTGTGATGCTTATAGAGGTGTTCATCATTTATTTACTAAAAGATCATAAATACAATATAAATGATTTACTTAATATTGGAAGACTTTTGTGATTACAAGAGAACTCTTAAATTAATTCACATTATTTTTAACATCAAACTATCCCATGGATCACATTTTAGAAATTTTCAAATTTACTATTTTCAATATATATATATATAACTTATAATGCATGTTTATATAGATGTCTTAATTTTATTATGGGTAAATTATAAAAAAATTCAAATTTATCTCAATTTTACAATAATAACTCAAAATTTAAAAAGTGACACTGTAATATTCATCCTTTCAATTTATTGCAAAAGTTATCCATTACCGTCACCCTGTTTGGATGAGTTTTTGGAAGGCTAATAAGTACTTTTCTCTACCACAAAAGCCTTTTTTAAGAAAAATAAGTATTTGGCTATAAAATAAAAAACACTTCTTTAATAGATATAGATTTTTTGGTAGCCAAAATACAGCTTTTAAAGAAGCCCAAATTTGAAGCTTTTAAAAAAAGTACTTTTTCAGGTAGATTTTTCAAATCAATTGATGAGCTTATTTTTAGTCTCTTTTTTTCTTATGTTTTACACATAATTCGACAATACCCACAAACTCATCTTCCCATTTATTATGTATTTAACTATTTACTCAACATGGATATTTAGTTTGGGATTTATATAATATTATTTGGCTTTTTTATGTTTTAATATTTATTTTTGATATTAATTTACTTTTGTTATAATCTATATAAAAGATTTGATTAGACATATTTTGATTTATGTTTCATATGGATTAAAATTATATAATAATTAATATATTGTGATTTTCACATCGTTTAATATGCTTTTAATAATATTTATATGCATAAATAATTTTTATTACAAAATAAAATATAGCTAAAATTAAAAGTACTTTTTATTTTTATGTTGACAAACGGTCTACTGTATGAAGTTCTTTTTAAAAAGCTCTTTTTTGAATAATAGTCAAATAGTTAACTGGCTCTTTAGAAAAGTTCTTCTGAAAAAAGATCTACAGAAAAAAGATCTACTAACAAAATCTTTACTAGTATAAGCCTAAGCACCTGTTTGGTTCAGTTTTTGGAAGCTTCAAAAGTACTTTTTCCTACCAGAAAAGCTATTTTAAGGAAAAAGTGATTGTTTGGCTATAAACTTCAAAAATTACTTTTGAAGTAGAAATAGTTTTTTTAAAAGCTCAAATACAACTTTTCCAAAAGCTAAAATTTGGAACTTTTCTGAAAAAACCTCAAATTTTAGCTTTTTCGGGAAGCTAACTATGCGTCACTTACGTAAAGAAGGAAATATGTTCGGGTACCAAAATGTTTGCTCTGTTTCTTTTGTTCAGTCACCACGCTTCTGCTCAATCACTCTCATCTTCTTAAGACACCCACAATCAGTTCAAAGGTTAGTTCTTCGAATGTTATTTCTTTATTTTTTTCATCTTTTTGAAATTTTATTTTTCTGAAACGTCTGCCTTCAACGCAGAAGGGTTTGCGTTGAACAACATAGACCTTCGTCTGTGTTTAACGCAGATGAAGGCCTGTCTGCGTTTAACGCAGAAAAATGCTCTGCGTCAAATGCAGAGGAGTCTACATTTAGCGCAGACATCGACATCTATGTTTTCATCTTCTGAATTTTCTTGTCTTCTGAATTTTCTGAAACTGAGCATATGTTGGTATATTGGTCACATATTTATCTTTCAAGCCTGTAGATTTCACAAGGTATATCAAAAACAATTTGATGGCGATCTAGAGTTTCACCATTGTCGATGATGATTGAACCCAATTCTGACATATAATTTGAGTATGTGTGGAACTTATAAAGTAGAAGATAAATATAAAAAATTGTATGCTAGAGCAAAAGGCACAACCCCTTGATAATGCAATTTGAAAGAAACACTCTTACTTATGATTAGATGATTAATTGTAAGATTTATTTGTGGGACAAACAAACAAAAAATTGCAAACTTTGTTTTTTATAAGTTTTCTTCCCCAGTTGCTCTAGATATATCACTAATGCACTTCAATATTTCCTTCCACTTCCAATATTCCAAATACAAATATACTAACAGCCACATGAACAATTTTCCCATTCATGGAACATGTAGAAGTTACCCATATCGTGTCCCTTTGACAAGTGCTATACATCCAAATTAATTGCATCTTATAGACACCACTATTAAATCACTTGCAAGGGAATTTCCCTTTTTTCTATTTATCCAGGCTAGATCAATAACATAAACACTTCATTTTTAAATTTCAATAAACTGTCTGTATATCTAATCCAATGTGAGTGATAAAATATGAATCAATTATTTCAGTCCAACAACTCAGACGAAATAGGAAGATCACAACCAATGAATAACGGAAAACAAAAGATTATGATTCCAGTCTATATAGTCAAACTTAGATTGACTTTGTGGAGTAATGCCAAATTTGGTTATGTTTCCAAATGCCAGACTAATCTAGTTTATGGAATATATGTGTGTATGTTTCCAAATGCTAGCTTAATCAAAATTTTGAAATGTTTACAAGTATTTAGACTTCCCATAAATTCCAACTTTTATATTTGAACTCAACCCTAGAAAAGATTTATAATTTCGTGGAGATCAAATGTTTGTTACCTTTCTTCATTTTGTATGGGTAGAAATCAATTTCTTTTTGTTGTAAATGCTACGACCATTTTGTACGTGTATAAACTTCCATAGTCATTTTGGTTATGCTTTTATATTTCCTTATACTTGTTAAATTCATTGTTATATGCAGTGGGGATTTTGTTATTGACAGAAATGTCAATACCAAGTTAAGATATTCAAGGTGGGGATAAATTGAAAAAAATGATTAAAGCGGAGTGGAATGATAAAACTCTTGAAATTTTAATCAAAATTTTTGTGGAAGAGACATTAGCTAGAATTTTCGTGGTGGATTAATTTCTGAGGGTCAAAGATTTTGGTCAGCCGTACTTGAGCTAGGAATAGAACCATCTTTGGAGCAAGCTTAACTTTGTGATTTGGCTATCAGAAGTAGAAAACTAAGCATAAGTTTCACTTCTTGAACTTGTCCTCTTTATATCCCATGTAATAATAACGTGAAAAGTCATGATTATATTTTATACGAGTGTAGTTATTGTAAAGACATCTATAAATCACTAATTCACCTTTGCCTTACAAGAAACCATTCAATGGGCTCTTATTCTTCTACAGACGTCTTGCTATTGCAACCATTCACAAGTTGTCTCTCGGTTATTGCATTTATGGCTTATAGTACGAGAGAAACAAGTGGGATATTTTAGATGAAATATAAAATATTGGAAAATTGAGATATGATCTTTTAATTATATGTTGAGAAAGTTTTATATATAATAAAATTCTCAATACCTGCTAATATACGAATCATATGTTATAGAATGTTAGGTTATTATTATGTTGTCTACTGTATGAAACTCTTTTAAAAATTTTGTTATTTTAATTGACAGTCAAATAGTCTACTGTATAAAGCTCTTTAAAAAAAGCTGTTATTTTAATTGACAACCAAACAGTCAACTGGCTTCTTAGAAAAGCTCTTCTAAGAAAAGTTCTATTAACAAAAGCTCTACTGACAAAAGCTTTCCTGATATAAGTCCATCCAAACAGGTACTTAATCTCGTTGCGTAGGTAATTGCATGCTGTTCTGTGGTGTTGGTCATATTACATGGGTCACTGTTATTGTTCATGTTTTGTAGAAAATACATGAGAGCTTTGATGAGGTTTTTCTGGTCAATATTCACGGTGAATGGAAGAGTAGAAGGTGTTGTTGATGAATGCACGACTGAATGGAAGAGCAGAAGGTGTTATTGATGAATGCATGACCAACTCTTGCACCTGAATCGTGGTTGACTTGGTGAAGCTCTTGTTTGGTGTTTCTGCGGGAATGTTCAGCTTCTCTTGGTTTTGTGAATGAGCAAGAAATTATTTCTTATCTTTTTTTCTAATATTTTTTTTAGCATTGAGTTACTTCGTTTAATCAAGTGATTTATTTATTATTTTTGTTTCAATAAAATTTTCAGAAAAATTTTATTATTATGAGACGATCGTATCATTGAATGTAAAATTATTTTACAAAAAATGAAGTTGAAAGATAATGCCAAGAATTAAGTGATGTCGATTCAATAAAACTTCAGGTAAATTTATTGTAGTTTCGTGAAAGTATTAAATTAAATAAGGACTTCATAAACGTATATAAATTATATCGAATTATGTTATCGATTTTTTAATACTTTTTTTAATTCCATTTTTATTACTTTTGTTTTAAAATTTTGAAAGTAATAACGCTTCTGTGTACCAGGTTCTGTAAGCTTGAAGATAATAAAGTAAATTTGAGCTATTCAAATTTGAAGACACGGTTTCAATTCAAACTTTTTCGTTTTGAATTAATTTTTTAAATGATTTTTTTAATTTTTAAACTTAAAAAACTAGAAATTAAAACGATGTCATGTCATAAAACAACACAAAAACTAAAACTAAAACGATAGTACGAGATCGGACCATTTTGGGTTGAGTCGATATAGAGCTGCCTGAGCAAGAGCAGGTAGGCACCTGTCCAGGGCTTATCTTTATGAAGAATAAAACTTGCAACTTTATTCTTGATCTCTATAAAGAGCAAAAAAAGGGTCTCTATTTTACTTCTTTTATTCTTTATAAGAATCCACTTTTAATTATCATAAAAAAGATAAAATAAAAATCTTTTTTATTTACCCAGGGCTATAAAACCTCAGGACCGGCCCTGAGTCGATATGAAGTTTGTCCAATTTAATGTACATTTAGTTTTAGTTTATATTTTAAATAAAAATAAACTTTTATTTAATTATTAATATCAATATAATTATATTTTTATTACTTATAATGATTAAATATTATATAAAAATTAAAGATAAACTATTTTATAAATAAAATAAATAAATAAATAAATTTAATCTCTTATTTAATATTTATTAATAAACTATAAGTAAAATTTTATTAAAACACATAATCTAATAAATAAAATTTTATTTCTAAATTAGTATTTATTTGTTAATATTTTTAATTATTCAAAAGTTAATTGAAAATTTATATATTTTGAAGATGTTTTTATTAAGTACTTATTAAATTAAATCTTTTTTATTTTTAAAATTAAATTAAATATAAAAATTAAATTATTAAATTAAATTATTCATAATTCTTAT
>JANSVA010000007.1:29643251-29655657 GCA_025504915.1 Erythroxylum reticulatum | reverse complement strand
CAGCTTTTGCTTTTTCCATGATTTTGGTATTCATCATCAGCTCAGTCATAGCCCAATCAAGTGTTATGAAAGTTGTACGGTTCCAGCAGCGAACATGACCTGCAAAACGGAGACGGAGACTAAAAAAATTATCATCTAGAACAAAGTTGATGAAACTCAATTTTCAAATAAAAAGCAGACAATCACACGGACCAACAAGTTGGCTTTAACGTTATCCATTGTAAGAGGAGTTTCAGCGGATTCACTCCAATGTATGTGGAGCAAAACGTCCACTAGATCCTTGTTCTCTGCCGTTTTCCTGCCAGGACTTAGGTGTTCACTGATGACCTCATCAAAAAATTGGTCGAATCGCTTGAAAGTGCTGTCGAGTTTTGATTTCATGCTCGTAAAGTTGTGAACGAACTCTAAGGAAGGAAAGTAGTCTCCAAGACTGAACCCTCCAAGCAATTCCTGGAAATCATCAAGCGTCTTTTTGAAACCGTGTCGATCATATTCTCCACCGTCAGAGTAAGTCTTGCCTAGTACAACTCTGCAGACGATATCATTTGCATCCAGCCCAAGCAACTTGCTTAGGTTGGTAGTTCCCGGAAAGGACTCCGCCACCCGATTAACCAATCGAGCTACTTCTTCTTCTCTGACAAATCTGACCGATTGAACTTTTCCGGCACTAAGAACCTCAAGTATGCAGATTTTTCTTATGCCTCTCCAGTAAGCACCATAAGGTGCAAAAGCCATATCAGTGCAACCGTAAAACAGGCCTTTGGCGGATAGAAGTTGAGGACGGCTTGCGAATGCAAGATCGTGTGTTTTTAATGCTTCCTTTGCCAATCTAGGTGAAGATACCACAACTGTTGGGATTTCTCCAAGTTTTAAGTAAAAGATAGGACCATAATTCTCTGCTAAGCGCTGGAGAGACACGTGAGGCATGGCACCAAGCTGGTGCAGGTTTCCGATGAAGGGTAGCTTTGGAGGACTCGGAGGATAATTCAGCTTTCGCTTCCTGAAGACGAACTTCAGGGATATTATTGCTAGTAACAGAAAGGATGAGGAAAGGTAGAAAAGTTTCGAACTTTGCTTCAGCAACTGAAGGATAGCCATTGGTGTTTCTTCCTTCTAACAGGCCGTGTGTTTGTTGTTGGAACATCAATGCATATGTAATAGCAGAGCAACTTATAATGCATGTTTTATTTGGATGTCCTGATTTCGTTAATTTACAGAAGATGTCGAGTTATCTCTGCCATGATTGAGTGAAAAGATTGACCAAAATCTGTTGTATCTTTCCAAATCTCAAAGTGATTACTTTTTGCGAGGAATCAGTATCTTTTCTATGCAGCTCAAGTTCTTGGAATGGATGAATTAAGATGGACAAATTTGGAGTACTGTTCTAGCGTTTCATGAAAAAGATGGTGGCGTAAAATACACGTTGATTCATACAAAAAGCTATTATAGTCGTATGAAATTCAACCTTTCCTTATATCTTCTTCTAGAATTCCACATAAATATGACACTAAACGCCATATTTTTTTGGGAATTCCTTTTCATATGATTCTCCAAAGGACTGAATTAAAGAAACGAGTTGTAATAAGTTAGGCTGAACGATTATTTCTCCTTAGAGTGCATGTAAGTTATAAATATAGAACAAGGGACTAAGTAGTAGACTAGTAGAAATGGGTTATGATAGTAAGTTGGGAGTCCTAAGTTGTGAATATATAATCACTGATTTGAACACCATCTTGCGAGCCCCCAGAAAAAAAAAAAAGTAAACTAGCTTTTCAAAATGGCAATTTCTCCATACCATGTCAACAATTGTGGTGCCTATTTGGTGCCTACTAGCCTAGTAAAGACAAAGCTATAAGAAGGCAGGAGTAGCATGAAGGAATTCGTAACGCTCAACAGAAGAGGGATATTAGGTGAGAGAGAAAAGAAAGAGAAAGAGAGATCAAAAAATATTTTGTGTATTTTTTTGATCTAGTTTTTTCTATTAATTCTCCATTTTTCTCAATAGTAAAATTCTTCTATCATTCCATGTGGTTTTTACCCTAATTTGAGAGTTTTCTACGTAAAATCTACGTGTTTATTACTATTTCTTCAGTCTTATTTAGCTGCAAACTTGTTCTAATCCAGTTGATTTTCACAACAAGTGGTATCAGAGTGAGATGAGAAAATTACAATGAATTTTTTGGGATAATCTGTTTAGAGTTCGTGTGAGCACGGTGAAAGTTGGTGAATTGTAACCACAATAGGTGACAACTGTTCATTTATTTATTTTTGCATTAAACTGTGCAGTTACTATAATTCACGTACAACACTATTCACATGTATGATACTATTTATACATACACATATGATACTATTCACATATACGAAACTATTCATAAGTAAGGGTATAATACTATTCATATGTACGAATACTATCACGTGAAATAGTGGGAGCTAAATTCTATTCATGATAGAAGCAATGGCATCAAAATTTGGGATTAAAAATTTCAATGAAAGTAATTTTTCATTGTGGAAGTTGAAGATACAGGCAATCTTGAGGAAAGATAATTTTCTGGCGGCCATTAGTGAACGACCAGCTGGAGTTATAGATAAAAAATGGAACGAGATGGATGGAAATACTATAGCTAATCTTCACCTAGCTTTAGCTGATGGAGTATTATCCAACATAGAGGAAAAGAAAACAACAAAGAAAATATAGGATCACCTCAAAAAATTAAACGAGGCCAAATCACTCCATAACAAAATTTTTCTGAAAAGGACATTATACACTTTACGTATGGCAGAATCTACTTCGGTGACGGAGCACTTAAATACTCTATTTTCCAATTGACATCATTGGGGCACATAATAGAGATAAGTGAATATGCGGAACTTCTACTCCAAAGTCTACTAGATTCATAAGATAAACTCATCTTCAATTTAACAAACACAGACAATCTAGTATTTGACAATATTACAGTCGCTATTTTGGAAGAAGAGAGTTGGCACAAAAGTATGGACGATAGGCTGTCAAATTCGCAACAACCAGAGGCCTTGGTGGTGACGAGAGGGAGATCAAAATCTAGGAGTAAGAAGAATTTCAAGTGCTACAATTGTGGCAAGAAAGGGTACCTAAAGAATGATTGTTTGAATTTGAATACGAAAGATACTATTCCTTAAGGAAATGCAACAAATACTTTAGACGATGGAGGTGCAATGGTCTGTGAAGCAGCAACGACTATTGGAGGTAAGAGAAGATTTGTTGATGTGATGGCTTTTCAATTCAGTAACTACTTTTCATATGACCTCTCGAAGAGAATGGTTCTGTTAGTATGAATCTGTCTCTGGGGGATTCGTGTATAGTTATAATGATCAAGCTTTGAGGATCGTTGGTATAGGCACCATCAAGTTAAAGATATATGATGAGACAACTCAGACTATTGAAAAAGTGCAACATGTGGAGGGCTTGAAGAAGAATTTGTTGTCTGTAAGACAACTAGATGCTCTCGGTTTTAGATTTGAGATTCAAAACATGATCATGAAAGTGATTAAAGGACTGTTGGTATTTATGAAAGTAGAGAAGATTATTGCAAATCTTTACATATTGAAGGGAGTAACTTTGCAAGAAGGAGAGACATCTGTTGCAGCAACTAGTCCAGATGACAAATCTGCTATGATGTGACAAAAAACTTGGACATATGTCAAAACAAGGAATGAAGGTACTTGCAGAGAAGAATCTACTTCCAAGTCTCACAAAAGTATTACTACCCTTTTGTGAGCATTATATTGTGAGTAAGCAACATTGATTGAAGTTCAACACATCAAAGTTCAAAAGCGAAGAAATTCTATAATTAATCCACTCTGATGTATGGCAAGCACCAGTTACATCCCTAAGAGGAGCAAATTTCTTTGTATTATTCATTGATGATTATTCGAGGAGATGTTGGGTGTTTCCTATCAAGAGGAAGGCAGATGTGTTTCCAACTTTCAAATTTTACAAACGTGGGTAGAACTTGAATCTGGTAAGAAGATTAATTATTTGTGCTCACATAATGGAGGCGAATATAGTGGGAAAGAATTTGATGAATTTCGCAAGCAAGAAGGCATCAAAAGGCAGTTTACGACAACATACACTCCTTAACTAAATGGAGTAGTAGAGCGGATGAATAGAACTCTGTAAGAAAGAACAAGAGCGATGTTAAACATTGCAAGCTTAGAAAAGAAATTCTGGGCAGAAGCAGTCAATACTGCCTGTTATGTGGTGAATCGAGCTCTATCAACTACATTTAAGTTGAAAACACCGATCGAAATGTGGATTGATAAACCAATGGATTATTCCAACCTCCAAATAGTTGGAAGCTCTGCCTATGTGATGTTCAATGCCCAAAAAACTACAAAGTTGGATCCAAAATCTAGAAGATATATTTTCTTAGGGTATGCTGAAGGTGTGAAGAGGTACCATCTGTGGGATCCTATTGCCGACAAGATTGTTATCAGCAGAGATGTTATCTTCATAAAAGATAAGGATCAAGAGCAAGTAGAAAATGTTAGCATTGTACAAGAGAATCCAGAAACTACAATAGTATAAGTGGATAGGCAAGTTGATCAAAATAATTCTTCTGAAGCTAAACTAGAGCACGAGGTGTAAGAACTAGTTGAATATGATATTCCAGATACTCGAAGACTAACTCACATAAGAAGAGCACCGAGCTGGTACTCAGATTATATTATGGAAAATAATATTGCGTACTATCTTTTAACTGAGGATGGAGAGCCATTAACTCTTCAAGAAGCAATGAATAATTCATATACATCTTAGTGGATGGCAGCAATGCATGAAAAAATTGAAGCTTTACATAAGAATAAGACATGAGAGTTGGTATCACTACCATAAGGAAGAAAGCCTATTGGCAATAAATGGGTTTACAAGATCAAGCGAAGTGGTGATAATCAAGTAGAGCGATATTGTGCTAGATTGGTGGTAAAAGGATATACTCATAAAGAAGGTATTGATTTTAATGAAACATTTTTTCCTATGGTTTGACTCACTACAGTTCGAGTAGTTCTGGCAATTTGTGTTATATTTGACTTACATCTTGAGCAGTTAGACGTGAAAACTATATTTCCTCATGGAGAGCTTGAAGAAGAAATTTATATGCTTCAATCAAAAGATTTTGAATAAAAAGGGAAAGAGAACTTGGTTTACAAGTTAAACAAATCTCTATATGGTTTGAAGCAGGCGCCGAGCTGATGGTATTAGAGATTTGATTCCTTCATCATAAGCCTTGGATATGGCAGACTGAATGCATACCCTTATGTATATTTCAAGAGGTTTGAGAAAGATAATTTTATAGTCTTATTGTTGTATGTAGACAACATGTTGGTAGTAGGAACTAATAATGATCGTATCAAAGAATTGAAGGCACAGTTAGCTAGAGAATTTGAAATGAAATACTTAGGATCAGTAAACAAGATTCTAGGGATGCAAATTCACCTAGACATAAATAATAGGAAGATTTGACTTTCTCAGAAGAATTATCTGAAGATCTTGCGGCAATTCAACATGTAAGATTGTAAGTGAATTTATACCCCCTCTTTCTGTTAATTTCAAGTTATCCTCAACTATGAGTCCTAGCAATGAAGAAGAGAGGATGGAGATGTCTCGAGTACTGTATGCATCAGCAGTGGAAAGCTTAATGTTCGCTATGATTTATACAAGACCAGACATTGAAATTGTAGTGGGAGTAGTTAGTAGATACATGACGAATCCTGGTCGAGAGCATTGGAATACTGTTAAAAGGAATCTTAGATATATCAAAGGAACCTCAGATGTTGCATTACGT
Source organism: Erythroxylum reticulatum (assembly GCA_025504915.1). Classification (NCBI taxonomy): domain Eukaryota; kingdom Viridiplantae; phylum Streptophyta; class Magnoliopsida; order Malpighiales; family Erythroxylaceae; genus Erythroxylum; species Erythroxylum reticulatum. The sequence continues at coordinate 29,649,835 of JANSVA010000007.1, read as the reverse complement.
TATGAAGGATCAGATTTTACCGTCAAAGGATATGTTGATGCTGATTATGCAGGTGATCTTGATAAAAGTAAATCTACTATAGGATATGTGTTTACACTAGCTAAAGGAGTTATGAGCTGGGTTTCAAAACTACAGTCAGTTGTGGTTACGTCAACAACAGAAGTAGAATATGTAGCAGCTACACAAGCTAGTAAAGAAGTAGTGTGGTTGAAGATGTTATTGGAAGAACTTGAGAATAAATAAGAGAATATTACTCTGTATTATGATAGTTAGAATGCTTTGCATCTTGCAAAGAATCCAACATTTCATTCAAAGACAAAGCATATTCGAGTTCAGTATTACTTCGTTCGTGAAAAAGTGGAAAAAGGAATGGTGGACATGCAGAAAATTAATAAAATGGATAACTTGACAGATTTTATGACAAAAGCAATCAATGGTGGCAAGTTTATGTGGTTTCGATCCTTATGTGGTCTGACAAAAACAAACAACATAAAGCGGCAAGGTAGAAAAGAATGGTGTGAAGATATGATTAATTATCAATCAAATCTTCATGTGGGAGAATTGTCAATAATTATAGCTAGTAGGCACTGAATTCGGTGCCTAGTATACCTAGTAAAGACAATGACATTCCTGCCTATAAAAAGGTAGGAGTAGCATGAAGCAATTCATAACAAGAAAAAGAAGAGAGGCCTAAGGTGAGCGACAAAAGAAAGAGAAAAAGAGACAAAAAAATATTATATTTATTTTTTGGATCTAATTTTTTCTTGTAATTCTCCAGTTTTTCTCAGTAGTAAAATTCTTTTATCCTTTCTTTTAGTTTTTACCCAAATTTGGGGAGTTTTTCACGTAAAATCTATACGTTCATTACTATTCCTTCAGTCTTATTTAACTGCAAATCTGCTCTAATCCGATTGATTTTTACAACATGCCAATGAACTTTGTAAGCTATAACAAATAAAGCTTGTGAGAATAAATATAGTAATATTAGGTATAATGTAAGAAAAATAAAAAGCTTGTGGAAAATAAGTTTTGATATACGTGTGCACAATTGAAGGGACCGTAAGTTCAGAGAGAAAAACACTTTGTGATATGTTGAATTCTCGGGAGCTGCGTCATATCTCACATGAAGTCGATCAAAACCGAACAAACTTGTGAGATCAGGCCATGGCTCTCCAACACATCAACATTTGGAGTAATATACTCCTATTAGAATATTATAATAGCATAATCAGTTATAAATACTTAATCATTATGATGTATTATAATAAAATAATAAAAGTATAATATTGTAATAACATCGCGCATGATTGCTCAGTCATATGAATTTTATAATAATACCGATGTCATATGAGTTAGTATAATATTATCAAGGATATGATAAACAACATTATTTTTTACAAATTTTCGAAAGCTCTATTTGATGGCATCATGACATTATCAAATTTTCAATACATTATTAATTCGGCTAAGGAAGTAAACCATTAACAATAATTAAGTTATATACAGGCGGCCTGGCTATATTATATCTTATAGTTCTATTTTGCCTCATTATTTCAACATTGTCACAAGATTGCTGAGACCATTAACAATTAGAATTTATCTTCGAAGTCATGATTGTTCCTTACGTTTGGTTATTAAATACATAATTATAGTATCAATAATCACCTTGTTGTATTTAATAAGTGATAATAGGAACTTTAGTAACAATATAAACCACAGGGATGGAACAAGATGCAGAACAAATTCTAACGTTTTAAAGCATTTTAATTAAACCTAAACGTTTTCAAAACATACTCTAAATGGAAGGAAATTTTAACGGTAGTATTTTCTTATCAGTTAAATATCATGCTAATACTATCGTGACATTATTTATAATTTTTAAATAAAAGGTAAGTACAATTGTCACATGATAAGTATAACCTATTGTCTAAAATATCTAAATATAAGCGTCATTGTCACATGGCAAAGTGAGGCCTACTATTTGAAATATATAAATAATGATTCCGCAATCAAGTGACTGTGGGATCCACTTTTTTCTTAGTGAAGTCTACTTTTTATTTAAAAATATAAAAATAATTTCATGCTAACATTAACATGACATTTAATTGATAAAGTTAGCTTTGTTAAATTTTTCATCCATTAATTAGAATTTGTTTTGAATATTTTGAAAATGTTACGACTCAATTTGAATATTTCAAAACGTTAAGTTCTAAGTTATATTATATTGTAAACATTGAAGTTCAAATTTTTCCCCACATCGTCGAAGCCATAGTTATTTGACATTTTTATACGATAATTAATATAATAATTCATATTGTGTTAAAACATAAAATGCAAAATTGAGTAACCACCTTATTGCAATCTCATATTTGTGAATTTGGAGTTCTTTTACGAATTATAGATAATTTTATCCTAATTTACAATAAAGATGCTTCCATTAATTGCATTTCAGCAATTAATCTTAGGCAAGAAAATCAAGGAACAAGAAAATTCAAGAGATTGAATTGCTGGAATTTTATTTCTATTAGATAGAATAAATGATCTAGTTAAGTGAATCAAAGTCCAACGAAAAACATGAGAATTTATTTGTGCAAGCCGGATCTTTGTTGGGCATATAATGGAAAGACTATATAAATAGTTGTTAGGTCTCTTTCAAGTAAGTTGTACGGATATACAGTTTTCTCTAATCCGTTAGGGAATCCTTGCATTAAAATAGGTGTAGAAAGATCTTGTGTACTTAATTTCAAGCAACTTTTTGTTAAGACCAATCAAGAGTTTCAACAACTTATTTAAAGAATAACAAACTTACTCCAAGTCTTCAACAGCTAGCTTAAATAAAATTGGTTATCAAAACATGTATATTTCTGTATTTTTCCCGTTTATACAAATTTATAGTTAATTGTTGGTTAATTAATAAAATTCGTGTTATATTTAACATATAGTATCGTGGTAGTTTCATAATTAAATCATAATAACATTAGAGAAATTAATTTGTTTTTGCTTAAATAAGTAGTGTATTTGTTGTGTTGATCCATTTCTTTTTGAGAATTATAGAAAAAGTGGGAGATGGTAGATATGCCATTTTACCATCATTATAAAAGCTAAAAAAAGTAGTCTATAAAGCTTAAGAAAGGTCAAATAGAATGTGTTATTTAACCATCAAAGTATTCATAATTAACCATCTACTTAATGGATTATTAAAACATAGTAAATGACTTTTTTTAATAATATTTCTCAAATGCACATAGTTTCTTCCAATGCTAAAATTGGAACTTTACTAAAAGAAATTTATTCTATGGGATATACTCTAATTGGGAGAGAGGGAATATATCATCAGGACGATCCCTTTATAAAGTAGATTTAAAGCTCTAAACATTGTCATCCTTATGCTCACATTGTTCACTAAACTTTATATATATTAGCCTCAGAGTTTGGTATTCTTATTATTACCAATAAATTATAAGATGAAGCTTGGGGATATTAATTCTTTAATTAACCATTATGTACCCAAAGGAAAAAAGGGACACTTTAAAAGTAGTCACAATAGCCATCAAACCAAAACCTAAAGTAAAACCTAAAAAACTCAAAGGTAAGTCTCCTGTAAAATCCTCCATTTAAAGAACAAGATTATATTAATGTTATAAAGGATCCCACATATATCATAAAGAGTATGAGATACTTATTTTACAAGAACAAGGGCATAAAAAATTAAATTGCATAAAGTATAAAGCCTAAAAGGATAAATGGAACTATCAGAAGCCTAAAAGGAAAAATAAGAATTATCAACTCTTTAGCTTATATTATTCATGAATCTAATATTAGTATAGTCATATCAAGTCCCTAATGGCTAAATATTAGAGCTTCTAATCATGTTATTTCCACAAGACAGAGATTCATAGCCATATTGCTAGCTAAAGGTATCACTCAGAGAGAAGCAATATAATTTATGTCACTTCCTCTCCTGTATCTCCTATGATGCATTTAGAGTGATTACGATATTAATAGCTCATCATGATATGTAGCTACATTATACGAATATTAAAATCATTTCTTCAATGGAAACCTTTATGAGAAAGTCTATACTATGTAACCTAAAGGTTACAGGAAGATAACAATAGTTATCTAGTTTACAAAGTAAGGAAACCATTATATAAACTAAAATAAGTTTTCAAACAATGGTTATTGACATTTGATATGGTAATGTTTGACTTTATAAAAAATAAAGTTGAAAGATATTTGTATCACAATATTAGAGGGAGTAAGATCATTTTTCTACCAATATATGTAAATAGATTTTTACTTTTGTTAAATAACTTAGCTATATAGCATAAACTTAAGTATTTAGTTGGCCAAGAATTTTGACAAGAAGGATCTTGGTAAGCATATTTCATCCTTAGTATTTAGATTCATTAGTACAAATCCCATCACTTATTAGGTCTCTCTTAAAGAGCTTATATTAAGCCTGTGTTAAAAATGTTTAATATGAAAAATTATAAACCTTGTGCAACATCAATCTCTTATAGAAAGTTATTGTCTTTACCATGATTTTCAAAAAATGAAATGAAATGAAAAATAGACCATAAAGAATGTTCCTCATTTTAGTGCAATTGATAACCTAATATATGCTTAAGTTTAGACTAGACATTATATTCATTATTAGATTCTTAGTAAACATTTATCCAACCTCAGTATACAATATTAAAATGTAGTTAAATGAGTTTTAATAAACGTCTTCATGAAACAAAGGATTATATATTAACATAAAAGAAGGTTGAGAAATTAGATATGATTAGGTATACAAATTATCACTTTGTTATATATTGAAATAACTAAAAGTGCAGTCTAGGTTATATATTTACATTGGAAAATGTTATTTGTACCTATTTCTTTGGCACCTCAAATGAAATAGAAAATTTATCAAGTAGATGTAAAGTCATCCTTCTTTAATGGATATCTTGAAGAAGTCTATATTGAACAACCATTGGGGTATGTGATCAAAGGACATGAAAGAAAAGATTTGAGATTAAAGAAAGCTTTTTATTTAGTGAAGTAAGTACTAAGGGTACGAAATAGCCATATTGTTGGCCCATGAAATTTTTTTTATTGAAGTTAAGCATGGTTAAATAAATTATGACGTTTACTAGATTAATTATTTTTTGAATTAATTATTATGTCAAGGTTAGTAGGATTTTATTGCATGGGTTAATGGAATTAAAGTGTTAAGGTTATAAGAATGTTTAAGGGTATTTTTGGTAAGACACTTAAGCATAAAAGAAATAAGGCTTATAAGGAAGGGAAAAATATTCTTTGCACACTCATTAAGGGTAGAAATGGAAGAAAGAATGTTGTCTTGTTCTTTTAAGAAGGGAAAAACGTGATTTAAGAGAGAAGAACAAAATTAGAAGAGAGAAAAAAGAGAGTTTTGGTGGAGAGGAGAGAAAAGAAGGAAAGATAGTTAGGGTTTCATCATTTCTTAGTTTTATAGGAGATTTTGAGGTTGTTCAAGAAGGGAAAAAGGTAGAGGAAGAGAAGATCTTCTATTTGAGCCAAAGATCACTTCATTTGGTGAAGAATCAAGGTAAGATCGTTTTGAATCTTTTAGATTTTTTTAAGAGTTTTAGTTCATGGAGTTTAGAAAGTGTATGGGTTTATGTATTTTAGAATCAATTTTAGTGATTTTACATTGTGGGATTTTCAATTGGATTCCTATTGAATGGGATTTTGCCATTGATGAAGGAAGAAAGGCAAGAGAAGCAAGAGGAGAGGCGTTTTGAGCAAGTCTTTAAGAAAGAAAATCAAGGTGGATACATGTTTATAATAGAGGAAATAAGCCACTAATGTTTTCATTGAATCAAAAAAGTTTAATGATTTCAATTGCATCATAAATGTGCATTTATTGTCGTTTAAATGTTTTGATAAAGTGATACATGTTTGGCATATGAATTGTGTGATTTATTTATAAAATGAAAAATGGAAATGATTTTGAAAGGATATCAAGTTTATGAAATCAAGTTTCGAAAATGTGCCATTTTGGGCTACAAGTTTTCAAGATATGAAATGCATGATTATGTGGGTTTGTAGTGTTCCCCTAAGTATGTCAAGTGTACTTTGACAAAAGGCTTCTCCCGCCTGCCCACTAGTGACATGGAGCTCCTTTATAGACTCCCATAAGTTCATAGCTACGCAAAACCATCATGTGGGATTGCGTTAGTACGTTTTGTTCACTGCTACACATGACCCTTATGGGAAATGTGTAGTACGTTCTATTTTGGATCCACCCAAACTATTATGATATGCTTATTTGTTTATGCTATGTTAACAAGTTTGATGCATTCATGTTTTGTAATTTGTGAACTTTGGTTAAGGATTTAAGAACGATACAATTTGTAATTTCAATTTGAATTTTGTATTGACAAATGAACATTTCAAAGGTTTTGCTTTTTTTTTTTGGTTATAAATTGTTACCCAAGAGCTGTCAAGCTCACCCCCTTTTCATCCCATCTTCACGTGAAGAAAATAAGATTGAGTAACCAAGAGTCGAGGAATCATACTACTTTTGCAATGTTTTTGTAAATTAAGTTAGC
>JANSVA010000007.1:29627373-29643151 GCA_025504915.1 Erythroxylum reticulatum | reverse complement strand
CATTATTATACATAATTATTTTTCTTATTATTATTGTGATTATTAAATTCCTTATTATTATTAATTTTATTCCTCTTCTTCTATTATTATTGTTATTATTATTATTATTATTATTATTATTATTATTATTATTATTATCATTATCATCATCATCATCATTATCATTATCATTATCATTATCATTATCATCATCATCATCATTATTATTATCATTATTATTTTTGTTTTTATTTTTATTTTTATTATACGAAATTAATTATTTTCTTCTTCTTCTTCTTATTATTATTATTGTTGTTGTTGTTGTTGTTGTTATTATTAATTATTGTAATAAATTTTCTAATTATTATTATTCTTATTATTATTAGTATTATTAATGTGAATATTTTTAATTTTATTATACTAAATTAATTATCTTATTATTATTATTATCATTATTTAAATTATTAAATTATTATTATTACTATTATTAATTATTAATTATTGTTATTATTATTATTAAATATTATTATAAATTTTGTACTTATTATGAATATTATTATTGTTGTGGTTGTTGCTGCTGTTGCTGTTATTGTTGTTATTAATTATTGTTATTATTATTATGAATTATTGTTATAAATTTTCTACTTATTATTATTCTTTTTGTTATTTATAATAATAATATTATTAATTTTATTATACGAAATTAATTATCTTATTATTATTATTTTTTTTGTACTTAATATTATTATTATTATTAATTATTGCTATTATTATTGTTGTTGTTGTTGTTGTTATTGTTGTTGTTGTTGTTGTTGTTATTATTATTATTATAATACAAGATTAATTTTCTTATTATTATTTTTATTATCATTATTATACATAATTATTTTTCTTATTATTATTGTGATTATTAAATTCCTTATTATTATTAATTTTATTCCTCTTTTTCTATTATTATTGTTATTATTATTATTATTGTTGTTATTATTATACAAAAATAATTTCTTATTGTTATTGTTATTATTATTATTATTTGTTAACTTTTTTATTAATACAAATCATTTGTTTTAAAATAATTAATTAATTACATATTTTTAATTATATTATACTGCAGGGGTAATTTAGTCATTCATACTGTTTTTTATATGTTGTCAACTGCATCCAAACTCATTTTTGTCCTCGAGACGGAGATAGTTTTATCTGTTTTTGTCCATCATAAGCAAACACCTCACTGTCTCCAATTTTTGTTCTATTCAGTTTTCAAATTTTTGTTTCGTTCCGTTTTTGCATACAGAAGATAACAACCATACGCATTGTCAATGTCCTCAGGTGTGACGTCAGGAGGGAGCTCCCAATCAAAGCTACGGGGTAGTTGAGAAAAAGCAAGCTCTACAGCAGCAGCTGCAAAGTTATTCCTGGACAGATTCTTCTACCAGCTCCAAATGGTAGAAGCTCAAAGTCCTGGCCTTTATAGTCGATGGTACTGCCCATAAATCTTTCTGGATCAAATTTATCGGGATTTTCCCAGACGGTTGGGTCTCTAGCTATCTTAGCTGGAGTTTTGTACCCTTCCATTGTAATATCTTCCAGGGATTCTCAAGGAACTGAAACTGGAGTAGGAGGGTGTAATCGAAGGACCTCTTTGATAATAGCATTCATATAGTGCATATGATGAAGATCGCTCTCTTGCGCAAACCTTTTCTCTCCAACAACATTCCTAACTTCAGCTTTTGCTTGGGATTCATCATCAGCTCAGTCATTGCCCAATCAAGTGTCATGAAAATTGTATCAGTTCCAGCCGTGAACATGACCTGGACGGTTTTAAAAAATTATCATCTAGAGCAAAGTCGATGAATCAGTAAGTTTGAATTTTCAAATAAAAAGCAGGCAATCACACGGACCAACATGTTGGCTTTAATGTTATCCATTGTAAGAGGAGTTTCAGCAGATTCAGTCCTCTGTATATCGAGCAAAACGTCCACTAGATCCTTGTTCTCTGCCGTTTTCCTGCCAGGACTTAGGTGTTCATTGATGACCTCATCAAAAAATTGGTCGAATCGCTTGAAAGTGCTGTCGAGTTTTGATTTCATGCTGGTAAAGTTGTGAACGAAGTCTAAGGAAAGAAAGTAGTCTCCAAGACTGAACCCTCCAAGCAATTCCTGGTAATCATCAAGCATCTTTTTGAAACCGTGTCGATCATATTCTCCACCGTCAGAGTAAGTCTTGCCTAATACAACTCCGCAGAGGATATCATTTGCATACAGCCAAAGCAACTTGCTTAGGTTGGTAGTTCCCGGAAAGGACTCTGCAACCCGATGAACTAATAATCGCGCTACTTCTTCTTCTCAGACAAATCTGATCGACTGAACTTTTCTGGAACTAAGAACCTCAAGTATGCAGATCTTTTTTATGCCTCTCCAGTAAGCACCATAAGGTGCAAAAGCCATATCGGTGCAACCGTAAAACAGGCCTTTGGCAGATAGAAGTTGAGGACGGCTTGCGAATGCAAGATCGTGTGTTTTTAACGCTTCCTTTGCCAATCTAGGTGAAGATACACTTGGATTCAAGAATTTTACTCACTCTGTTTTCATTAATTCATGCTTTCATCTTACAGGGGAGAGAAAGGGACTAAAATAGTCCATGGCTGCCTAACAAAAAAATAAGAAACAATAAAGTAATTACGAAAATCATGTACAAATAATACTCTAGAGATATACATTCTATAAATACAAAGAAATCAAATCAATTCTAATAATGTTAAACCCAACACTCCCCCTCAAGTTGGTGGGTGAATATCCCACATTCCCAACTTGTCACGAAATTTCAAGAAAATCTGACTTGTCACAGCTTTAGTAAGGATGTCTGCCAACAGATTTTCAGACTGTATCTTATGAACCTTCAAAGTATTATTATCAAGTTTTTCCTTAATAAAAAATCCATCCACCTCCACATGCTTCATCCGATCATGTTGTATGGGATTATGAGCAATATCACATGCCGCTTTATTATCACAGTACAAACTAATAGGCTGAGTAGATGCATATCCTAAATCTTCAAGAAGACGATTTATCCACAATCCTTCACAAAGTCCAAGTACCACACCTCTAACTTTAGTTTCTGCAGATGATCGAGCTACCATATTCTGTTTTTTACTTCTCCATGTAACAAGATTTCCACCCACAAACGTAAATGTCCAGATGTGGATTTTCTATCACTAAGATCACCTGCTCAATTAGTATCTGTATACACTTGAATTTCTTATTCAATTGAGTTCCTTCTAAACAAAATTCCTCTTCCTGGTGCAGCCTTTATGTACCTCAACATACAAGTTGCTGTATCAATATGTTGCTTACCGGGATTATGCATAAATTGACTGATTGTACTCAAGGCGTATATACCTTCGCAACCAATTTCTCCTTGCACTTTTCAATTGAACCATCTATATTATATTTTATTGTATACACCCAATGACAATCAACAGGTTTCTTTCCAGCAGGGCATTCAACTACATCCCATATTTCATTCTTTTGTAAGGACTTCATTTCTTCATTCATTGCCTCTCTCCATTTATGATCAATTAGAGCCTCCTATACACTTTTAGGAATTATAAATGCAAGATTTGATGTAGACAAATTAGAGGTAAAATTAATTATAGGATACTTGGCTTTACTAGAAAAATCAGGTTCATAAGTAACCTTTGGACCTCTAGTAATGCGATTTGGTAATTCTTTTCTGGGTATGGAAATACCTTGGGAGGACGATTGGTTTGGTACTTCTTCATGCTCCGCTTCTTTTGTATGATTCTGTTCAAACTCTTGATCGGGTTCACAAATAGTAGGTTGTGTGACTTCTTCAACAATAATTCTGCTGCTAATCTCGATTTCATCATATATGAGAGTCTGAATTTTATCGTGGCACTCCCCTTGAATTTCTTGCTCTCCTTTAAAAAAAAGACATTTTCATGAAACACGACATCTATAGTAACAAACATTTTCCTTGTTTGAGGATTATAGCATCTATATCCCTTCTGATGAGGAGGATAACCTAGGAACACACATTTCTCAGCTCTTGGTTCGATTTTACTCTTGTCCTTCTTATGTAAATGAACATAAACTACACACCCAAAAACCCGAGGAGTTAAATATGCAATTTTGGGACTAACTTCAGTATCCATCAAACAATTAATCGATGTTTTATATTCAAGTGTCCTAGAAGGAATTCGATTAATTAAGTAAACTGCTTATGAAAGTGCTTCATCCCAATATTAAGCCGATATTTGTCCTTCAATTAGAGCAGCCCTGACTACTTCCAATAGATAGCGGTTTTTTCGTTCAACTACCCATTCTGTTGTAGAGTATTAGGACATGTGCGTTGATGAATGATTCCTCTATCTGCCAAAAAAGATTGAAGTTCAGACTGCATATATTCTCCTCCTTTGTCACTTCTCAAGGCTTGAATTTTTTTCTTATACTGTATTTCGATCATTTTGCAAAACTGTTGAAATAAACTTCCAACTTCACTCTTAGATTTCATCATCCAAAGTCAGGTCATTCCTGTGCAATCATCAATAAATGTAACAAACCTCTGTGATCCACCTAAAGTTGAAATTTTAGAACGATCCCATATATCAGAATGAATGATCATAAAAGGCTTTGGACTTTTATTTGAATTCAAAGGAAATGAAGTTCTGTGACTCTTTGCAAGTTCACAAACATCACAATACAAAAATGAAATATCTATATCTCCAAAACAATTTGGGAACAATTTTTTGATATAACCAAACTATACATGTCCTAGTCTTCGATGTCACAACCTAATATCCTCTCCATTGTTTGAATCAACTGCCAATGATCTACCCAATTTGTCTGAATCTTCACTGTCTAGATCCAAATAATACAGCTTCCCTCGTCTAATACCACAACCAATCGTCCTCCTTGTTCGAATGTCCTTAAACACACGAGAGTTAGGCCAAAAAATCACTACACACAATAAAGCTTTGGTTATTTGGAAGACAGATAGAAGACAATATTTCAAAGATGGAACAACAAGAATAGTATCAAGGTTTAATTCATGTGAAAGGGAAACAGCTCCTTGGCCAATGACAGAGCATTCACTACCATCAGCAGTAGATATATTTGACAAAGGAGAGGCTTTAAGATTTTTAATTTGTCTAGCATCAAATGTTAGATGATCAGTGCAAGCAGAATCAATAATCCATGTACTACTCAAAGTTTTAAAGTACAAGCCTTAACACTTTTATCACTCGTACCTATGATTGTCACCAATGCTTTGCTTTCATTCATTGGTTCTTCATCAGCTACGGTAACAGCTACTGCAAGGGGTGTTTTTGACTTTCTCTTTGGTGAATTGCTGTGATCCCACCGTTCAGGATACCCTATGATCTCAAAGCAATGTTCTTTGGTGTGGCCTGGAGTATTACACTGAGTATAAGGGTAATTATTTTGCTTTGCTCCCTTGAACTGCTTTGTACGATTCTTTGTTATCAAGACAGTAGCATCATCGTTCGATATCACTGTTTTGAGAGTTGCACGACGTAAGGTGTCCCTTCTGATCAACGCATAACATTCCTCCAAATCAGGTACGATCTCCTTCCTTAAAATCTCTCCTCTGACTTGCTCAAGATCATCATCTAATCCAGCCAAGAAGATATGCACTCTTAGCCTTTCAATAGACTTTCGATATAACTCCACATCTCCAAGATCTTTCATAACAATCTTATCTCGATGGTCCAGTTCCCTAAAAATCTGAATCAGTTCACCATAGTATTCTGTTAGAGATCAATTTTTCTATGTTGCAGTAAGTGCTCTTTGATTCAAAGCAAAAACTTGTAGTTCATCGCTTCCATCATAGAAAGCTTTAGACGATGCTTCCCAGATTCCTTGAGCAGTAGGTAACCTGAGATATCTCTTCATGATTTCTGGTTTCATAGACATTAGAAGCCACCTTTTTTGACCTTTTGATTTGTAGCATACCATGCTTCATAGCCTGGATCTGTCTCTAACGGTGGACTCTTCTTCCCTCTAATAAACGAGAGCTTCTCTCGTTCAGCGATGTGCATCTCCATAAGCTGTGACCATACATCATAGTTGGATTCATCAAGTATTATACCTGCATTAAAAACACCTTCAGATTGGACAACCACCTAAGCTGTTGTTGATTTGGAGTTCTCAGTAATTGTTGTGGATTCAATATTTTCCAGATTAAATTTCGAACAACCTGCTCTGATACCAAGTTGGATTCAAGAATTTCACTCACTCTGTTTTCACTAATTCATGCTTTCATCTTACATGAGAGAAAGAGGAACTAAAATAGTTCATCACTGCCTAACAAAAAATAGAAAACAATCAAGTAATTATGGAAATCATGTACAAATAATATTCTAGAGATGTACATTCTATAAATACAAAGAAATCAAATCAATTCTAATAATGGTAAACTCAACAGATATCATAACTGTTGGGATTTCTCCAAGTTTTATGGAAAAGATAGAACCATACTTCTCTGCCAATCGCCGGAGAGACACGTGAGGCATGGCACCAAGCTGGTGAAGGTTTCCGATGAAGGGTAGCTTTGGAGGGCTTGGTGGATAATTCAGCTTTCGCTTCCTGAAGACAAACTTCAGGGATATTATTGCTAGTAACAGAAAGGATGACGAAAGGTAGAAAAGTTTCGAACTCAGCAACTGAAGGAGAGCCATTGGTGTTTCTTTCTTCTAACAGGCCGTGTGTGTGTTGTTGGAATATCAATGTATATGTAATATCAGAGCAACTTATAATGCACGTTTTTTGTGGATGTCCTGATTTCATTAATTTAGAGAAGATATCGAGTTATCTATGCCATGATTAAGTGAAAAGATTGAGCAAAATCTGTTGTATCTTTCCAAATCTCAAAGTGATTACTTTTTGGGAGGAATCAGTATCTTTTCTATGCAGCTCAAGTTCTTGGAATGGATGAATTAAGATGGACAAATTTGGAGTACTGTTCTAGCGTTTCATGAAAAAGATGGTGGCGTAAAATACACGTTGATGCATACAAAAAGCTATTGTAGTCGTATGAAATTGAACGTTTCCTCGTGTCTTCTTCGAGAATTCCACATAAATATGACAATAAACGCCATATTTTTTGGGAATTCCTTTTCAAATGATTCTCCAAAGGATTGAATTAAAGAAAAGAGTTGTAATAAGTTAGGCGGAATGATTATTTCTCTATAGAGGACGTATAAGTTATAAATATAGAACAAGGGACTAAGTAGTAAACTAGTAGAAATGGGTTAAGATAGTCAGTTGGGAGTCCTAAGTTGTGAATGTATAATCACTGATTTGAACACCATCTTGGCGCCACACCCACCCCCCCCATTAAGCTTGTGAGAAAAAATAGAGTAATATTAAGTATAACGTAAGAAAAGTATATAGCTTGTGGAAAATAAGTTTTGATATACGTGTGCACAATTGAACGGTTACCGTAAGTTCAGAGATATGTCGAATTCTCGGGAGCTCCATCATTTCTCACATGAAGTCGATCAAAACCGAACAAACTTGTGAGATCAGGCCGTGGCTCTCCAATACATCAACATTTGGAGTAATATATTCATATTGGAATATTATAATAGCATATTCAGTCATAAATACCTAATCATTATGATGTATTATAATAAAAGAGTAGAAGTGTAATATTTTAATAACATCGCGCATGATTGCTAAGTCATATGAATTTTATAATAATACCGATGCCATTTGAGTTATTATAATATTATTAAGGATATGATAAATAACATTATTTTTTACAAATTTCGCAAAGCTATATTTGATGGCATCATGACATTATCAAATTTTCAATACATTATTAATTCGGTTAAGGAAGTAAACCATTCACAATAATTAGTTATATACAGGCGGCCCGGTTAGATTATGTCTTATAGTTCTATGTACCTCATTATTTCAAGATTGTCACAAGATTCCTGAGATCATTAACAATTAGAATTTATCTTCGAAGTTATGACTATTCCTTACATTTGGTTATTAAAAACGATTAAATTGGAATAATGAGATTTAGGTGATTTAATAGAAATAAGAATTGAATCAGATCAAGAATTTGTGCAAAGAGAGATCTTGCATAGGTTTCTGATAGTTTATTAGAGTACTTCAGAATTAATTAGGGTTTTAGATAGGTTGTGAATTGAGATATTGCAACTTTCATAAACTGATTAGGGTTTATGATTTAGGGTTAATGATTATAACTTAAAAGAGAGTAATCAACCCTAAGATAGTTTAGAACCAACAGTCCAATAATTCATAATCAATTAAGTTAGCATTAAGGATATGTAAAATTCTCTTTTTCTCAATTAGTAATTTTTTTTGTTTGATTCTTGAGAGTATTACAAATTGCTTAGTAATTAGTATTTTTGTGTTTAATTCTTAAATTGGTTGATTGAATTAAATTCTCTTATTAGTTTTGTGCAACTTGAATTTTTGTTATTGTTTCTAGCCTTAGAATTTAGGATTAGATTAACTCCCTCTTCATGGGATCAAAACCTTTGGTACTACGCTAACAAACCATGCGATTGTAGATTATTGAGAGTTAATTATTAAAACTTACACACAACCAAACCTCAAGATCATTCATCAACATGACTACCAGTGCTAGATTGTCGGACTTAGGAAGAGGAAGAAGTGACATCATAAGTTTTGGTTCCCGCTTCCAACTCCACTTTCTCACTGGCACCTTGTTGATCACCGATACCAGAAGAAGAAAAGAAGAATCTTTCCCAAAAGATAACATTGCATTTTCATTAAAAGTAACATCTCTACTCAAAATAATCTTTTTAGAATCAAGACACTATATATGATATCCTTTAGACTCATAATCAAGTAGCTTTTGACTTAGGCTATGAAACCAGGCCCTTGGAGCTTGTTTGAGGCCATAGATAGGTTTATGAAGATGACAGACATAAGATGGTTTGTGAGGGTTAATGAAGCCAGGTGGTTGAGACATGAAAATTGGTTCATCTAGAGTGTCGTTAAGAAAGGCATTATTGACATCAAGTTAGTGAACCAGCTGGTTTCATCACCTAAGTCAAAAGTTACTTGATCTCAATTTCACCCCCACCAAATCTGACACGTCCTTATTTGTTCATTCCGCTACTTCTCATACCACTTATCTTCTCGTATATGTTGATAATATCCTAATTACTGGCTCTTCGTCCTCATTCATGACCTTAACACTACATTCTCTATCAAAGATCTTGGTCTTCATCATTACTTTCTTGGGATAGAAGCAACTACCATAATCACTAGACTCCTTCTTACTCAAACTAAGTACACTAAAGATCTTCTTCTCTGCACAGGCCTTGCCTAATCTAAACCTACCATCACACCAATCACCCTAACTCTTCCTCTCTCTAAAAATCATGGTACCCCTTTGCCTGATCTTACTGAATATCGAAGCACTGTTGGTGCTCTCTAATATCTTTGTCTTACCCGTCCTAATATTCAGTTTGAAGTAAATAAAGTCTCTCAATTTCGTCATTATCCCATCGACATTCACTAGGCTGCTATTATAAAGATCCTTCGTTATCTTCTCTCCACATCAACTTCAGGTATTCATTTAACCCGACAAACCTAATCATCTCCCCAACCCATAATTTTGCATTCAGCCAGAATTTTCATCAAACACTTATTTTGCCTATCAACTTACCACAACCAAAAACACCCATATTCGGCCTATTAACTTACCACAGCTGAAAACACACAACAACACTGTCTCTGCTACATACCTAACACAGATTTGCAAAAACCAAAATACATCTCAAATGGCAGACCTCAATTCTCCTACTTTACCATTCAATCATATCACAAATTTTCTCACTGCACAATAGAATTCAACAAATTACCTCATTTGGAGAAATCAAGTTCATGCCATCCTCATCACTTCTAATCTTGTTGGATACATTGCTGGCTCCATAACACCACCTGATGATGAATCTCCAGACTTTCCCAAATGGCAAAAATTTGACAGACTGGTATACTACTTTCTTATCGCTTCTCTGACTAGCTCGATTACAAGACTTGCAATCGGTTGTACCACTAGGTAGGATCTTTGGATTGCTTTGGAAAATCACTTAATGCAACAGTCAAACTCACAACGATCTCTACTTCGATGTCAACTCCACACACTGAAGAAAGGATTGAACTCCATTACTGAATTTCTTGCCTTAGTCTCTGCTGCTACCGACGAACTTGTTGCCATCGGTGAAAAAATCTCTGATGAATACCTAGTGCTTCTCACCTTGAATGGACTACCGTCGAAATATGAGTCTTTTATCACTGACATCGAATATCGAGAATCTCTAGTCTCCTTCGGCGAGCTCTGATACCATAAAGGAACAGAGAGAAAGGAGAAATTGATATATGAATATATTATTTTTCTTGTATTTAGATGAATAGCTTTGCACTCTATTTATACAAGTTTTGTGATATCTAAGTTGTTGAGATAATATCAGCTAAGATACAAATAAATTCAAATGAAATACAAAAGATAAAGTAAAATACAAGATAATACAAATGATAATAATGATGGTGAGATTGTAGAAGATCTACACATGTTTATCATAATCAATCATAAATACCTAATCATTACGATGTATTATAATAAAATAATAGAAGTGTAATATTTTAATAACATCGCGCATGATTGCTGTCATATGAAATTTATAATAATACCGATGCCATATAAGTTATTATAATATTTTTAAGGATATGATAAATAACATTATTTTTTACAAATTTTGGAAAGCTATATTTTATGGCATCATGACATTATCAAATTTTCAATACATTATTAATTCGGTTAAGGAAGTAAACCATTCACAATGATTAGTTATCTATAGGCGACCTAGTTATATTATGTCTTATAGTTCTATTTTGCCTCATTATTTTAAGATTGTCACAAGATTCCTGGGACCGTTAACAATTGGAATTAATCTTCGAAGTTATGACTGTTCCTTACATTTGGTTATTAAATATATAATTATACTCTCAAGAATCACCTTGTTGTATTTAATAAGTGATAATAGGAACTTTAGTAACGATATAAACCACAGGGATGGGAGATTTTCCACCCACATCATCAATCATAGTAGGAACTTTAGTTACAATATAACTTATGACTAAAAGTGTATTTGAATCTTTACATTTACAATAGATTACAGAACAAACTCTAATGTTTTGAAGCGTTTAAATTAAACCTCAACATTTTCAAAATATTCAAAAAAGCCTCTAAATGGAGGGAAATTTTAATAGGATTAACTCCTTGTCAATTAAATGTCATGCTAATATTGACATGACATTATTTTTATTTTAAAATAAAAGGTGGGTACAACTGTCATATGATAAATGTAACCTACTTTCTAAAATATATAAATATAAGCCTCTTTGTCATATGGCAAAGTGAGATTAACTATCTGAAATATATAAATAATGATTCTGCTATCAAGTGACAATGAGACCCACCTTTTGATCAGTGAAGCCCACTTTTTATTTAAAAATATAAAAATAATGTCATGTTGACATTGACACGATGTTTAATTAATAAAGGTAGCTCTGATAAATTTTCCATCCATTTAGAATTTGTTTTGAATATTTTGAAAACGTTGCGGTTCAATTTGAACATTTCAAAATGTTAAGTTCTAAGTTATATTATATTGTAAACATTGAAGTTCAAAAAGAACTTTTGGCCTATAAACCACAAGTATGGGAGAATTTTCCCCACATCATCGAAACCAATAGTTATTTGACATATTTTTTATACAATAATATAATATTTCTTATTATGCTAAACATAAAATGTAAAATTGAGTAACCACCACTATTTCAATCTCATATTTGTTAATTTGGAGTTCTTTTGCTAATTATAGATAATTTTATCCTAATTTACAAGAAAAATGCTTCCATTAATAGTATTTCAGTAATTAATGTTAGGGAAGAAAATCGAGGAACAAGAAAATTCAATAAAATGAATTGTTATAATTTATTTCTATTAGATATAATAAATGATCCAGTTAAGTTAATCAAAGTCTAATGAAAAACATGACACTTTGCTAATGCGAGTCGGATATTTGTTGGGCCTATAATGGGAAGACTATATAAATAGTTGTTAGGTCTCTTTCAAGTAAGTTTTACGGATATACAAATTTGTCTAATCCGTTAGGGGATCCTTACATTAAAATAGGTGTAGATAGATCTTGCATACTTAATTTCAAGTAACTTTTTGTTAAGACCAATCAAGAGTTTCAACAACTTGTTTAAATAATGACAAACTTACTCCAAGTCTTGAACAACCAGCTTAAATAGAATTGGATATCAAAATATACATATTTTGTATTTTTTCCCGTTTATATAAATTTATAGTTAATTGTTGGTTAATTAATAAAGTTTGTGTTATATTTAACACGTAGTATTATGGCAATTTCATAATTAAATCATAAAAACCTTCGAAAAATTAATTTGTTTTTTCTTAAATAAATAGTGTATTTTTTGTGTTGATTAATTTTTTTTATAGAATTATAGAAAAAATGGGAGATGGTAGAAAAGCCATTTTACCATCATTATAAAAGCTAAAAAAAGTAGTCTATAAAGCTTAAGAAAGGTCAAATAGAATGTGTTATTTAACCATCAAAATATTCATACTTAACTATCTACTTAGTGGATCATTAAAACATAGTAAATAACTTTTTTTAATAATATTTCTCAAATGCACATAGTTTCTTCCAATGCTAAAATTGGAACTTTAATAAAATAACTTTATTTTATGGGATATACTCTAGTTCGGAGAGTGAGAGAATATATCATCAAAATGATCTTTTATAAAGTAGATTTAACACCATAAACATTGTCATCATTATGCTCGCATTGTTCACTAAACTCTATATATCTTAGCCTTAGAGTTTGGTATTCTTATTACTACCAATAAGTTATAAGATGAGGGTCGGGGATATCAGTTCTTTAATTAAGCATCATATACCTAAAGAAAAAAAAGGGACACTTTAAAAGTAGTCATAATAGCCATCAAACCAAAACCTAAAGTAAAACCTGAAAAACTCAAAGGTAAGGCTCCTGTAAAATCCTCCACTTAAAGAATAAGATTATATTAATGTTATAAGGGACCCCACAGATATCATAAAGAGTACGAGATACTTATTTTGTAAGAAGAAGGCTCATAAAAAATTGAATTGCATAAAGTATAAAGCCTAAAAGGACAAATGGAACTATCAAGAGCATGAAAGGAAAAATAAGAATCATCCGGTAACTCTTTAGCTTATATCATTCATGAATCTAATATTAGTATAGTCATATCAGGTCCTTAAGAATTATCCGGTAACTCTTTAGCTTATATCATTCATGAATCTAATATTAGTATAGTCATATCAGGTCCTTAGTGGCTAGATATTAGAGCTTCTAATCATGTTAATTCCACAATATAGAGATTCATAGAGACAACCAATAAAGATAAGTCAAAATTGATAATTGGCAATAACAAAGAATTTGAGTATATTTTACGGGAGTTATTTTTTTAAACTTGCTTTTTAAACTTGATTAATCTAACGCATTCTACATAAGGTCTTTTAGAAGAAACTTAATCTTTGTATTTGTATTGGATAAAGAAGGTTATAGTTTTGTAATCGAATATAGTACACGGTTATCTTTCGCTGTAAAACATACTGATACAACTTTCTTATCATATGATTTATATAAAATATGTTTAACTTTTGATGAAATATGCTTCTTTATGTATTGTTAAAAAGGTATTTAATTAAAGATCTTTAATAAAGGACAAATCATTTATGTTATGGCATAAAAGACTAGGTCACATATCCAGAGGAAGAGTTAAAAGATTAATAAGCAAACATTCTTCCAACTTTCGATTTTGATGATCTCGAGACATATATTGATTATTGTAGAAGTAAACTGACAAAAATAAAGAAAAAAGGTTAACTCACAATTTTAATTTGCAAGACATTTATTTTTCCTAATTTATACGAACATCATTCATCTAGTATCTATAATTTAAGATATGTTCTAACCTTTAATAATGATAATCGCCATTACGGATAAGTGCTTTTGATTAGAGAAAATTTTGAAGTTCTTGACAAGTTCAAGATCTTTAAGACTAAAATTAAAAACTAATTGAAAATATTTATTACGATTTTCAAGCCTCAAACTGAAGGTGATTATGGAAAATATGTGATTTTCGGATAAGAAAAAGGTATAATTTCCAGATATTTAAAAAATTATGGAGTAGTAGCTCAGTTTACTATGTTAGATAGTCTTGAATACAATGGTGTGACCAAAAGACAAAATCATATATTGAAGGATATGATGAGGAGCATATTGAGTAGGATTAACTTTTTACCTTTAGGTAAGGCTATTAAGACTACTTTGTGCGTTTTTAATAAATTCCTAAGAAAATTAGTACCTAAAACACCTTTTTGAGTTTTGAAAGATGACAATCTAGTCTTACTCATCTTCATATTTAGGGTTATCCTACTAAGGTAAGTATATATAGTCCTAATTAAAATAAAATACACTCTCTCTCTACTCATTGTTATTTCATAGGTTATCTAAAATATTTAAAAGGTTACATATTTTACTATATAGAAGAAATACCTAAAATTATATAATTATGTATAGCTAAGTTTTTGGAATATAATGTTTACGAAGAGATTAATCCTTCTCACATTTTCGATGATAACAGAGGTAATACTACTGTAGTTTCATATCCTTCACTCGTTCATTTATGGTTAATGGATTCTAAACGTAGTGTCATTTTAACATAATAATAAAAACCGATACATGCATAAAATGAGATTCTTATAGACTAAGATTAAGTTAAAAAGATCTGCTGGGGTGAGGAAGACTATTATATTAGCTAATTATATAGTCTATCAAGTTAAGAATGATTATAATAGTAGACAAGTTACTAATCCAATTACTTTTTCAAATGTTTATGGTCCTCATAAAAATTTATAATAAGATGCAATGAAAGATAAAATGCAATCTATAAACTATAATCATGTATAAAAACTTGTTAATTTACCTTAAAAAAGTAAACATGTTGGTTGTAAATGCTTATAAGCTAAGAATGACCCCTAAGGTAAGGATGAGTGGTTTAAAGCCATAGTGCTTGCTAAAGGTATCACTCAGAGAGAAGCAATACAATTTATGTCACTTCCTCTCTTGTATCTCCTAAGATGCATTTAGAGTGATTATGATATTAATAACTCATTATGATATGTAGCTACATTATATTAATATTAAAATCACTTCTTTAATGGGAACCTTTATGAGGGAGGCTATACTATGTAATTTAAAGGGTTTTAGGAAGATAACAATTGTTATCTAGTTTATAAATTAAGGAAATCATTATATAAACTAAAATAAGCTTCTGAACAATGGTTCTTGAAAATTGATATGGTAATATTTGACTTTGTAAAAAAATAAAGTTGAAAGATATTTGTATCACAAGATCAAAGGGAGTAAGATCGTTTTTCTACTAATATATGTAAATAAAGTTTTATTTTCATTAAATAACTTAGCTATATTGCATAAACTTAAGTATTTATTTGGCCAAGAATTTTGACATGAAGGATCTTGGTAAAGCATCTTTCATCTTTTGTATTTAGATTCATTAGTACAAATCCCATTGTTGCGATCTAAACAAAACAATATAAATTAAATTCTATCTAGACCAATTAGAGGCAAGTGCACCCTGTCGATAATTAATA
>JANSVA010000007.1:29546449-29559081 GCA_025504915.1 Erythroxylum reticulatum | reverse complement strand
TAATTTATCTTTCACTTGATGATTCATATCAGTGTAGTGTCAGTACACTTAACTCTTATGCCTATTCTTACTGTAGTTTACGCCTTTGACGTTGATCATTCTAATTCATTCATCTTTCTCGAGTCTCTTAAGTTCTAACATTGATCAATTTCACCTGTCTAATAACATCTCCTATTCTAGCCTTTAACAATTTGTAGGCCTTACTTATCATAATATAAAAGTGAAAACTCTTTCTATCATC
Organism: Erythroxylum reticulatum; assembly: GCA_025504915.1. Taxonomy (NCBI): domain Eukaryota; kingdom Viridiplantae; phylum Streptophyta; class Magnoliopsida; order Malpighiales; family Erythroxylaceae; genus Erythroxylum; species Erythroxylum reticulatum. The sequence continues at coordinate 29,558,840 of JANSVA010000007.1, read as the reverse complement.
TAAATCCTCATACAGTATTCAAATGACATCATTAGGACAGTGATTGTGATGCTTAAGGCCAAATAGAACTATACACGGGTCTTATGTTCCTATGAACTTCAAACTATATGTCTTAAGCATATTTCTGATAGTTAAGACTGTCGGTAAATTAAACATTCACTCACTTGATTTAACATTCTTAGTCCCTAAAAGATTTTTCAACATATTCCTACTAGGATGTAAAACTATCATTTGTACTTTTCTAGCAATCTCTTTGCTCAACCATCTTTATTGGTTTCACATACTTCTTATTTCAATAACCATGTATCATTCTTCCTATTCGAACTCAAAATTCAGATCAAATTTTAATCCCTCAATAAGATTCACAATTTATGAATCCTCAAATTGTGCTTGGTTTATCCTTTCATGTGAAACTGATCTTCAATTTCATAACAAATAGAACCTTATTTTCCCAAAATTCAACTTCACATTCTATGCTTCTTTTTGCTCTAGTTCTAATAACCTCAATATCGAATTTCTACTTAATGTATCTAATATAACACTTAGCCTTTCTTGGAATTTCCCATTTGTATAATCATAGCCTTTTGGTATTTATATCAATCTTCTCAGTCTCATATTTAATTCTCTCAATTTAGTGATTGCCTCCAACTTTTATGATTTGTACTTTTACATATACATCCAAGACGTTCCTATACATATACTGTCTCCAAACTTTCAAAACAATCATTAGTATAGTAGCTCTAAATTATGTATCAAATAGTCAACTCTTAAGAGTTTAGTTGTCTACATACATATGAAATCACTTCATTATGCTACATTGGATTTTAGCCAAATCTCTTATACAACATTAGTGCATATTATAAAATCTCCAAATGCATATAATATAATTTATATCAGTACAATTCCTCAAAATTCTCTTTACTTTCATTACTTATACACTTTACATGTTTTTTTCTTCACGTATTCAAACTATTCTCTTCAATTTTTCGAATACCTTTAATACATCATCAAATTTTTGTTTGGATCACTTTAATCTTCAATACCATAGTGCTGTTGGGGCAATTGTTAACTCAAACAATTATTATCAAACTCTATGTACCCCCTGATTAGTCCTCGTAATTCCTTAAATAAATGATTCCTCAATGAGGTAACCTTGTCTCACTTTATTTTTAATTTCCCAAATGGCTTCCTTTTTTAAATGATTTTCTCCATTCTTTGAATTTCCTCATACCTCGCCTTGACTTATTCTCATGTTTTCCCATTCATACAAGTTTCTCCACACATTGCAATTTATTTGCAAACTTAACTTCTTGTGATTGTAATACATTCATCAAGTCAAATTTATATCTCCCGAACATACTTACACAGAATATAACGTGAACCTATTAGTAATCCTTGTCTCCTCAAAATTAGGAATCCACTCACACGATTCTTTACATCAAACAAAATACATACTTTTTTAATAACATAATCTACCTCTTTTGCTTGAGCCTCTATTAGGGATAAGACTCCAATACTCACTTTCGAATCATTATATATTCATTTCTGATCAGTTCTTTCATTGATCATCCTTAACATAAACCATCTGATCTGTTTAATCTAATTTAAAAAATTCCTCTTCGAAAGAGGGTTTCTTGCTACCATCATCTATAGTGTTCATCTTTATCAACCATTTACTATCATCATCATATTATCAACTATTCTTAATACCTCGGGAAGACCAATTTCTAACATTCTCACAAGGTCATAATTTTCTAATCACCAAAACTTAATGGAGTAATGAACATACTTACTGTCACATATGCTTAGGTGGCATCATCAAATTCATCCCATTTTGTCCACATTTTTATTTCCATCAATTCACAAATTCATATCTTACATGATTGATACTTTGATCTCCATTTATCCTAGACGATATCCTTCTTTTGATATTTAAGTTTATTTCTCATTGTAAAATCATCAACAAATCTCAATTTATGCCCACTTGATCATTATAAGAACTTTCATGTGTTACTCTAGTTCCCCTTAGACTTTAAACTATGGGAACTATAACTAACAAATATCCCATAAGTTATAGGTTTCTTCCTATACCATCTCCACATATGTATTACATATGTGCTTAATATTCTCACTTGTGTATGATGATGGGATCATCAGATAGGTACTCATAATAACAATTCAACTTAACCTTTTGAACTTGTTCATATATCACTATCATTCATTTCATCTTCCAATTATCCTTCACATTACATACTACATATGTATATTCTCCATTGATTCAAACTTATAGATGTATAGTCATCAAAAGAATTCTGATCTCAATTCCACTAACACATTATTATGTAGGATCATAACTTTTGTCATATTCATCAAATAACCAGTTAGGTTTCAATTTTATTTTCTTAAGATCATATTAATTTATGTTTTCCTTACATTCTGCTAGATCATCATTCTCTTATTACTATTTCAATCAGATCAAGCTCTTAATAAATTTTTTCATGTGTGTACCTCATACATTTGCGTCTTGACTAAGGATCAGTTGCTGCTGCATGTTAAAACACTTGAAAACACATGTAACTTAATACATATTACCAAAGATGCTCACGTAAGATCCTAATTCTGGCATTTTGATACCATAAATATTGGGTCCCATTTTCGAAACCCAACTCTTACTTGGATACCACTAATGTTGGGCACCGTTTCTGAAACCAAGCTCTTGCAAAATCATAATCACTGAACTTATTCCAATGAGGTTTCCTTAACCATCATCGAATCCTCTTCTTGTTTTGATACCATAACTGTGTTGGACCCTGATTTCGGAGCCCAACATTCCTTATCATAAGACGTGTTCTTATTCTTGTTACCATGCAAAGTTATTCCCATTTAACCCTCATTAGTCACCTTGGTTAATCCTCATTTCTAATACGGTAGTGTCGGTTGGCCCTATCTTTCAAATCTTTCTTATACTGAAGCAAATATTATATGCTTAACTTTCATCCAGATATTGAGAATTTTAGAGGCTGGGATAAAATTTCTATTCGTTCAGATCATTTGATAGTTCTACACCTCTAGTTTATCTAGACATGAGGTTCATCTCATTTGGATGTGGGATAACGAAGTTATGAATGAAAGAATAAAACAGGGTTTTGACCTCAATCATATTGCACCTATTTAGGGACCAAAGGCATAACTTGCTCTAAGGTTTTTAGATCAAGATCATTCTAGGAGAGCTCAAAAGAGGACTTCAAGATCTGCAACTTGTATAGGGACCTTGAAGACAAATTCAATCATCTTAAGGGTCAAAAATGGAGCAGACGATAGCATTAGATGAATAGTATACAGAAGAAGAAGTTTAGGTCACATAAGTCGAAAGTAGATGAAGAAAAAAGGAAACGAAGCAAAAAACAGACAAAAAGAAGGTAAAAGAAGCAAAAAGGGCAGACAAAACCGAAGAGCAGTTGAAACAAAAGACAGACGGATCAGAAAGAAGACGAAGAAGAAAGTAGACGAAGCGAAAAGCAAATGAAACAAAGCAAACGAAACAGAAGGTAGATGAAAGAAGAAAATAGATGAAGCAGAAAGCAGACGAAGCAAAAAATGGACAAAACAGAAAGCAGATGAAGTAGAAAGCAAATGAAGCAAAAAGCAGACGAAGCGAAAAGCAAACGAAGCAAAGCAGATGACACAAAGTAGATAAAGCAAAGTCTTAAGACGAAACGAGGTCAACTTAAGACGATGCAACTCTTAAGATGAAGCGGAGTTAACTTAAGATGAAGCAAAGTCAACTTAAGACGACTCAACTCTTAAGATGAAGCACAGTCAACTTAAGATAAAGAAAAGTCAACTTAAGACGACTCAACTCTTAAGATGAAGCATCTTTACAGATGATACAACTTTATAGCCAATATGACGTCATCACAGATGATGTGACGTTATCATAGACGATACATCTTTATAAACAATGCATTTTTATAGACGATACAACTCTATAGCTGATATGACATCATCACAGATAATACGCTTTATAGACAATACATCTTTACAGACGATGCATCACTACAGACATAGTGATGTCATCACAAATGATACGTCTTTATAGACGTTACATCCTTACAGATAGTGCATCTTTACAGACGATGCATCCCTATAGATGTAATGACATCATCACAAACAATGTAATGTCATCACAGGCGATACGACTTTACAGATGATACATCTTTATCCTCCTAAGAATTTACCTTTCTAAGGACCATAAATCTTGATCTAGAGGTCCAAAAATTTCATAGTATATACTGTTGGAGAGCAAAAAGAAAGATCTATAAGTTTCTAGTACACAACTTGGTCTAATTCATCCTAGATCAATCCAGATTTTATTTCCTTAAGTCATAAGACAAAATTTACCTTATGAAAAGCTTGTAATTTTGCACGGTCTAACCTTGGAATGTCTTGAACACATCCATTTAGCTTCCCATTTGACTTCATGAAACTCTCAAAACTTAACTCATTTGTCTCATCACATCCAACTACATCTGATCAATCATAATTCCTATCTTTCCTTTCCACATATCTCACTTAGGTATATATATCTATCTACATATATATGTATCAACAATTCATGCTCCAAAATCATCAACTCAAGTTGATAACTTCTTCACGTATATCTAATTTCAACCCACGTCATCCATCATCATTCATATTTCATTAATAGAAAAAGATTAAAGTTTTACAAATCTTTAATGGCATTCTAAGCCACATTACAGCATCATCTCAAAGTCCCAAATTACAACAATTCTTCAACAAATAAACTTGATATGCAACAATAACATTATGCTTTCCCAAAATCAACTCAAAATAAAAATTGAGCAAATTTGGAGAATTTCCCTTATGCTCTTGATCACTTGATCCCTTAAGCAAAACTTTTGAAACCATTTTTCTTGTCATGGAAAATTTTCATTGAGTTTATAGAACATATGTTTCTTAGGCTTTCAGCCAAAATCCATAAGTCACAAAACATGAATACATCAAACTTGCTAACATAACATGAGCACATAAGCACATCATAATGGTTTGGGTAGGTGCAAAAATATGACACATTACACATTTCCATATAATGGTCCTATGTAGTCGTAAACTTGAGGGAATCCATGAAAGAGCTCCGTGCCACTAGCAGGCAAGCGGAAGAAGCCTATAATTTGGTCAACATACGCGTGACATTCTTGAGGGACTACCACAAACCCACATAACACATATTTCATAACTTGTAAACTTGTTGCCTAAAATGACACTCCTTAAAAACTTGCTTTTCATAGACATTAAATATTTTGAAAACATGATTTCAGAAACATGTTATCTTTTCATAAATCACTTGCAAAGTCTTTTTTTTATATAAATCATCACACAATTCATGTAGCAAACATATAGTAGATTTCACAAATCATTCAAAAACACTTGATGCAGCACTTATGACACAACTAAAATCAATAAACGTCTTTGAGTTAAAGAAAAATAGTAGTGGCTTATTTACTCTATTATAAACATGTACCTATTTTGATATTTCTTGCTTAGAGACTTGCTCAATGCCTATTCTCTTTGCAAACAACCTGAGGTATCAAATGTTCTTTCCTACTGTATCTTTAATGTGTTCTCCGTAAGATAATCTGACTAAAATAGGCCTCTTTGATCCCCTTGGTTCTTCACCAAATGAAGAGATATTTGGCTCAAATGGAAGCTCTTCTCTTCCTCTACCTTTTTCTCTTCTTGAACCACCCCAAACTCTCTCTTGAAAGCTATGAAAGTTGAAACCCTAGCTTGCTTTCTCTTCCTTCTCTCTTTTATTTTTTTATGCTTCTCTCTCTTCCCTCTTTTCTCATCCACGCACCTAGCTTCTTCTAGAATACCGCAATTCATGTTTTCTCCTTCTCTTAAAAGAAAGCCAACACTTCTTATTTCAATGGTGCCATTAATGTTTAAGAAATGTCCAATTTTCCCTTCCTTATAAGCTTAGGTTCTTTTAACCTTAAGTTTCTTCCCAAAAACACCCTTGACAATTCTTATAACCTTAACACTTTAATTCAGTCAACCCATATCATATAATCTTTCTAACATCAACATAATAATTAACTCAACAAACTTTCATAAAGATCTTATAATTGATGTAAATCAGACTTATTCATCAAGAAAAAAATTTGGGGGCCAACAAGTGGTGAACTCATATGTGTTTCATTATAATTCTTGATATGATCGAAATAGATTTTTACAGAGTATTAATCCAGTGTCTGCATATTGGAATTATTAATTGATACATGTATCAAGGAACATTCCCTCAAATAAAGAGTTTATAGTGATATCATCAATTGTAGATTTTTATGGAGATTGGTGATTAAACTGGAGCCAGGAGATTGATGGACTAGCTACCTATGAAGTCTTAACACTAAGATGAGATCTTTTGTGTCAATCACTTTATAGAGTAAAATGGGAGATCTAGAAGGAAAATCAATATAAGAGCAAAATGGTAATTTTATCCTTTGTTGTATGGATGGCTATAATAAGGTTCATAATAGGGTTTGCATATAGACATATTATTTGAAATATGTGTTCTCATAACATTTAGCAATTCAATAGTTCAACTAATTTTCTTTAGTGGAATGACATTTAGTTAATAAGCTAGAATTAATTCTAATGAGATTAAATTAATCCTGGGCTTATTAAAACTTGAATTATCTAAGTCCAATAAGATTCCCCACTTGGCTTCAAAGAAGGTTATCAAGCAAAATAAGAAATATAAATGGAGGTTTTAAAGCCCATTATTGAATGTTGTGTTTGCACTAATTAATGGTTAATTAGAAACCCAAATGTACATTAGAAATGGGCTAGATTTTGGTTAAATTTGATTAATTAAATTAAAACAAAATTCTTAAGGAATTAGAAGGTGCAAATTTTGTTTTATTAGGGCTGAATGTGTAGTTGGACATTCAACGTTGAATAGCTAAATAAAGATGGTATTTATCATTCTTCATCATCATTAAATGGAGTGATGATCTTACAATTAAATAGTTTAATGGTTGTCTTTTGATCACATGTAATGTAATCTTTTAGCATTCATTTGATTAAAGATGAAAGAGGTGCAATTGATGGATCATCTTCCTTCTTTCATCATTAAAACCGAAATTAACATATCATTTTAGGTTATTAGTCTTTCCATATAGTCATCTTAAAACAAATTAGAAGAGTCCCATTTAATGGCTTCTTTTTGTTTAATTAAAGAAAGAAGTGATGCATTGGATGTTCTTCTCTTCTTTCTTTTCATGCATAATCGAAATAGACAAGGTGTAAGAGAGGTGTTCTTGCATTTTTGGTCTCTCTCTCCTTTCTTGCATGTGTTAGCCGAAATTAGCATGACAGGTGTCTCATCTTTGGCTTCTTTCTTATAAAAAAAATCTCCTCTAAAGTTTTCTTCTCCTTGCCTACCAAAGAATCTTATGATCCAAGTTGTTGAAGAACAATAAGTGGTAAATCGGATTGGTCGAGGATACAATAACAAGAAGATGACACATTACCTAGGAGAGGATATATTGTCGAGGATAGGATAGTATAGTCAGGAGTTAAAGTTGTAGCGATTTTTGTGCTAATGAATCAAGTTTTGCCTTTAATAAAAAAAATGCTGGTTTTTTTGTTTTAATGGAACAATTTTCAGTTTTTATGAAAATCTAATGTTGGAATTTTTATTTTCAAAGTGACAAAATTTGGTTTTATAAAATTCCATTACAAAATTTTTTACCAAATGGGTTGGATCATGTGAGCGAACAGTTTGTGTTGGATGCCATTTCCAAAGCCCAACATTCCGATTCACAAAACATGGTCTTCATGGCCCCATAGGGTTATTTCAATGAAATGCCATTAATCATTATCCCATAAGAGTAGTGTGCCCACACAGTCAGTCACCATAATCCAACTTATTGCTTCAAATTCAGAGCAGATTTTAGAAATCTTCAAACCAAAATTTCAAATTTACTTCTTCAGAAAATTTGGAGCTCCACGTCTATAGTTATTTAGAATTAAGAATCATCTCATTCGGAGCTCTACAGACTAGGATATGATTAAAACAGTGAAGTAATGTTTAGTAAAATCCCCAATTCATACTCTTCCAACTGATACCCTTACTTTGATTCAATCCATTTTTTTAAACCAACTCCAAAGGCTATCAATTTTTGTGGAGGGGTAGACAAATGTGTTAGTAAACTATTGCTTCAAAACTAGGTTATTTGGAGGTCGGATGACAAAGTTATGACCAAAAGAGTTGACCATGTTCAGAGCTACCACTCTAGCAATTTAAGCATTAATCAATTTAGCTCAAAACTCGTAACACATAACGTAGACTTTATCCATTAAACATAACACTCAGATGTGTTATAGTTGACAATTCAAAGATGTAATGCATATATAAATGGCTCAAGGGTTCCATGGAAAAAGAATGGAGAAACTGAAGTTTACACCATGACCATAATGGGTCTATTTTCGGAGCTCATATGCCACAAGCGGACAGCCGGGAGAAGGCTCTTATTAACGTCCACTTGACGAACAGAATGATTCCACTCTTGCCTAAACAAAGGCACATATTCATTTTATCATATGCTCATACTTTCATGCTTTTACATCTTTTCATTCACATAGAATGCCATGACATGTTCCAATGGCATAACTTGATCACAATTCATAAATCATAATGCATTTTCAAACATTCAAAACAATTTAAATTTTAAGCAAATCACCATGCACACACATAGCTAAGAATTTTCCCAATTACACAATAACTATAGATACATTATCCACTTAATTGGCTTGCAAAAATTCAAGTCAAGCTTGCCTTTCCTCTTGCTCTTGAGCAAGGTTTGCTTGGTTTCCTATAACAAACCAATTTTCTCCTTCAATCCACATTCACTTTCAAATTCATAAAACTTCATAAATCAAAATGATAAAATTGAACTTAAACCTAACCTACCCATAGCTCATTTAAGCTAGAAAAACCAAAAACTTAGTTTAGAAATCCAAAATCAAGATGGTTTCATCTTTCTCTTCTTTCTTCCTTCATTCCCAACAGTAACCCTAGTCTCTATTTAATCCCTTTTTGAACCTAGAAAAAAGAAACATGAAGACTTACCTCTAACAAGTTGTTTTCCTCTTCTTCTTCTTCTTTCCATGCTTCTCTTTCACACTCTCACAAACTCTCTCTCTTCTCCTCTTTTCTTTCACGTTTTTCTTCTCTCTTTGGCTTCTCACGATACTTCTCTCTTATCTCCACATTTTTCCCTTCTTATTCTTACTTGAAGACCATTTATTTGGTATTTTCCCATTTTACCCTTCATTTACTTTGTCTTTCCCATTTTACCCCTTATGTCTATTAAAACTAACATCTTATACTTCTAACTCCTTCCAAAAATCTAGACCTTTGGTAATTAAAACAATTCAATAACATTTCCTTCTAAAAAATGTTCCTCATTGTATTAAGTTTCCAATGACACCAAAATTATTCAATTTGGTTCAGAAATCGGAAAGTTACACCCCAACATTTCTGAATTGTTCTTATATTGAAACAATATGTTGTGCTCAACTTCCATCAAGAAATTGAAATCCTTAGATACTGAACTAAAACTCAATTTGATCATACAATTTGTATCCCTATGTCTCTAATTTACTCCAAATCAAAAATCATCTCATTTGGATATCTAGAGAAAAAGTTATGTCCAAAATACCAAAGTATAATTAGTGAATATGTTTCAACTAGATTTTCCAGCTTATAACTTCCAACATTTCACATATAACCTATCTTTTCTACTTCATTTCAAATTCAAGAATTCTCCTTTTTCTTTACGCATGACTAATCACTTACAATTTCTCATTTAATAGTTCTAACTTTCAGAAAAGTTTGGGGTCTAATAGTTCAAAGCAGAAGATCCAAGTCCAAGAAGATTAATTTAGGCCTAAAAGCCTTATAATCATTTTTTTTTTGTTCTAGGATGAACAATCAAAAGTGCCTTATTAGTTCATGAGATGAATGGATTCAAATAATATGTGATATTATGTAATTGTATGCCATTTAGAAAATTGCCAACCCTAGGCTTTGCCGTTCATTCATTATGTATGAGATACATAATGAAACAATATATGATGGATAATAAATTGCATCTGGACAAGATGGTATTTATTAAAACTTAAAGCCCAAAAAGATTGAGTGGGAGAGGAAGCCCATGTGAGAGTCCACGGTCTCCGTATGATGGCCCATTTGCATATGGTGAAGTGTTACTCCCCACTAGAGGGAATGAATCCTAAATCTTGCATGGTTTGGGTTTCCTTAAGGATAAGTCCATCATTAGTAGCAAATGTGACCTCCCACCGAGACATGGTTTACACGTACCTTTAATGGATGAATCAAATGGTTACAAACCCAACATATTTTATCAATAACCTACCTACCGTAGCTCTGTTGGTAAAAGTATGGACCAAATTATCACGCTTTTTAAAAATTTGGGCATGAAGATACTAAGTAGTTTTTGTAGTGGGAGGGTCCTAATTTTTCTTTTAATGGATAAGATGGCCTACCGTCACTTATTCCGTTATAAATAGGAAAAATAACAGTCATATAAAGATTTAATTTTTTCAAGTTTTGTTAAATCTATCATCATGCATACATTCATCATGATTTTATGCAAAGTTCCAATGTTGTTGACTAGTTTTCTTACTCTTTAATAATTTATATTTTCAGACATAATCACTATAAAATGAATTCACTTTGCTCTTAACAAATAACAAATTGGAAAACGGGGAGGATTTTAATAAATGGAGATGTAACCTAGATATTGTTCTTCAATATGAATGAATTTCATAGGTATTAACTGAAAATGAGCCTACACCTCTGGGTGTAGATTAAACTCCTGAGCTGGTCCAATAATATGAGAGATGGCAGAATGCTGATAAGACTGCTAAGTGTTATATTCTAGCTTTTGTCAGTGGCATGTTGCAAAAACAAATTTCTTGTATGAAAACTGCTAGTGTGATGATCCATCACCTACATGAAATGTTTGATGTAAGGACTAGGTCTACAAGGGTGAAAGCTATCTATTAATGGACAATTAGTATTAATTTTTTATACATAATTTACTAAACTCTTGTCCATTTAATGTTAAATTGCACTATTTGAGAGTTATTTGTTTTTAATTCTAGGCACATATTAGATGTTTGGACCGTTAAAAGCCTAAAGTAAGAAAAGCTATTAAAGAAAGCAAGAGCCAAAATGTAACGTGAAGTGCTATGTGGCATGTGCATGAATAGAAGGCTTGGATAACAATTAATTTGTCACATCATGAAATACTCTACACAGCTAGCCGCAGGGAGGCAACGGTATGTAGGCAGCGTGTGTGCATTAACAATAGAGGTATGGATCAGATATTAGACAATAAAATTGTCATATCACATTACAGTAGAGAAGAGAGGGGCTACATGATGAGCTTAACGTGAAAGTATGTGTTGGCTATGTGTGCTGCGTGGGTCTGGGAAAAAGATAGTAAAAATAGAAGAAGATAAAGAGAGTGCGGCTTTGGTGGACCAAGAACTAGGAAAATAAATTGTCATATCAAGATAAAAACATAAGAAAAGCAGCGGAGGTTGCATTGTTTGTAGGTGTACAGCATGGGTTGGAAAAATATAAAAGAAAAACGCTAGGGTTCTGCGTGATTTGCATGAGCTGGCTGGAGGCGTAGGTTGCATGGTTTTAGAAAGGTTTGAGCAAGAGAAGCAAAAAGCCATCAACTTAATTAATTTAGAGGGATGAAAAAAAACAAGGAGAGGTGTTATGTGTGTGCGAAGTTTGGTGAGTGGTGTTGTGTTGGTAATGTGAGCTGGTAAAAAGAGGAGACAAGGAAGTATCTGTGTGGAGGTGAAAGGAAAATGAATGAAGCCAACAGTTGTGCATGAGTGGAGGTGGAAAGGAAAGAGAGACTCCATTGATTCCTATCACCCACATTACACCACTATAGAGGACCTGAGCAATTATGGACGTGAACAAAGGAGCAACATGTGGCGTTAATAAAGGAGCAGCTGTGGACATTCCATTGGAGGAGATAAAAAACATTGGCAGCTTATGGTTTAGAAGGGAATGCAAGGCAGCTGGTTGGTTAAAACACAAAAACATTGGAGCTGGTGGCTTAAAAAAAGATAAAATAAGTTGAGTAGGATGAGAAACAACATTAGCAGCTGGTGGCTAATACAATATTTCTGAACCGAGTGGTGCAAGATAATATAGCTACAAGGAAAAAGGGTTTTTTTTAATTTGTTTTCTTTTTTAATTCCTTATTTATTTTAATTGTGTGGATTTAATCAATGCAACCATATATTATGA
>JANSVA010000007.1:29521209-29537285 GCA_025504915.1 Erythroxylum reticulatum | reverse complement strand
CCATTTGTCTCCCGCATGTGACACTTTCTCGTAAATTCTCTCATTATGTTTGCTTTGCATAAATTTAGAGGAAGTTGTAGAGATTAATAACTTTAAAATCTCTTAACACTTAACTAAATTTTCAACTACTTTGTTATGTCTTTTTTTGTTATTTTTGATCACCCTACACTAGTTTATAGTTTGATTGCAAGTTGTGGCTGTTTAGGACAACTTAAAGTCATGGAAAGAGATGAAATAATAGAAAAAAAGTGGCTGGAAAATAACAGGAAAAAAAGGAGATAAGAGAAGATGAGAGGGTGAAGAAGATGACATTTTTTAAAATTTTAAGTTGTATGCAAGGACAGCATAGGAAATGCAAAGAGTGAAGGGGTAAATCTAGAATTTACTTCTAAGAAGTGCATTTTGGGTATTAACTGAAATAAACGAGGGTTAAATAGGACTTTTAATTAATTAAGGGTATTGTAGTAATTAGGGTGGTTAGGTTAATAAGGATATTACTTTTATAATTAAGAATAACGTGAAAAAAGAATAATGTTGGATTATTAAGTATACTTGGGATGGAAATTTTCTTAAATTAATCTAATAGAATTTTGTAATGTCCAAATGTCTAATTAAGGAATTAATTAGACTATTAATTAGTTGAGTTCGAAATTAAAATAAGGATAACTTAATATTGTACTCTTAGAATAACGTACCATTTTGTTGTTCTTAAATTATTTTATAGTGATTGATATTTTGAATTAACCATTAATTAAATTAATAATTAATGGTTACATACATGAATTATGTTTATTTTATTTATTAAATAATTAATGAAGTATAAGGTATTTCACTTTTATATTTTGTTACGCTTTATAAGGTGCATTGCTTGTTAATTTGACGAAAAAAGTGTTAATTAAATAGAGACTGGTTGATAATATGTTGTGAATAATTAGTGAAAATCGAGAATCGATGGCTTGCCTAGGATAGACTAACATTCGACAGTCATAGATTCATAGGTTGTTCAAAGAAGAGAAAGGGTGGCTAGGTATCTGTCCATAGAGCAGATACCAGGGCATCTTGAGTTCCAGAGATGTCCTGTGCTGATGGTTAGGTGTGGGAGTGGTACTAAAATATCCTAAATCTTAGGGATATCCTCTACTGATGTCTAGGTATTGAAATAGTATTAGGGTACCAAGAGAGATTAAGAAGTTAAGGTACCCTGGGCCGATATTTATATATTTAATTACGTTTCCACTTGGTGAGAGATTATGATGAGATGAGATGGGGTGAGATGATTGCCAAATAATTGAATGTAAGCCTATTAGGTTAAGCAAGGCCTAGGTAATTTACTTAATTATAAGATAAAGCATAAATGACAGGTATAAATTAATATTTCTGTGAATCATTGTTTGGTAAAATTTTGATATGTTTGCTTATTGTTCATATTAGACTGAGTTGTATATCTTCGTATGTTTAATCTTTTAACTAAGCTTTATAGTTATATATTGAGTTATTTGATTTTAAGGGTACAGTCGGTTATCCTTATTAAGTAGGTAGCTCATCCCTTTCCACCCTTTAGGAGAATAAGAGATTGTTAATAACCCTAATATACGGGACTGACAGAGTGGAGTTTAGGTGGGGCTAACAAATTAATTAAATAAAGTTATTCTATTGTATTTTTATGTGACAGCTCGAATATTTGTGTTATATAGAATATTTTTGTATTTAACGAACATCTCTCTTTTGGAGCTGATGATGATTTTAGTAATTAATATTATGCTTTAGGAACGACTTAGATAATTGTGGCTTAAGAATTTTTTGGAGCATCACGTTAGATAGCACCAAAGTGAGTTTACATTTTTAGGGATGTATTAAGTAAAAGAAAAAAACTAATGATATGTTCTTATCTTATCTAGGATGGTTTCAAAAGAGGATCCTGCTACCCAGAGTTGGCTGGAGAATCGAGCAATTTGATTCTTGCTCTAGATGCGCCTGAGTAGGGGGATGCTAGAATGGATCGAGTAAGAAGAGAGATCCACTATAGATGACGTAGTTCTTTCAGATGATGCAGAAGACTATTACTGTGGCTTTAGCTTGAGGTAATTCTACGGTGGATTATAACTCTAACTGGATTCGTAAGATGGGTGTAGAGTTTTGAGGTATTGCTGATCTTGAGGAGGCTAAGACATGGTGGGAGTAGACAGAGATAATTTTAGACAGCTTAAAGTGTACCTTGGAAAGAAGGTTGCAGTACATCATTTCCTTATTCTAGGGCAATGCGCTAACTTGGTGGAAGTCAGTGAAGAGATCTTATGAGACTCGAGAGATGACTTAGCAGGAGTTCTAGAGAGAGTTTAGAGAAAAATACACTTTGTAGATATATTGGGATCGAAAGAAGATGAAGTTCATAAGTTTTGTTTAGACAGAGGAGATGTTAGTGGTAGACTATGAGGCTCATTTTCCAACATTGTCTAAATATGCATTGGAGGCAAATCCAAAAGACAGATGTTACCGATTTGAGCAGGGTCTGAGGACAAATATTCATTTAGGTTTAAGAGCTACTACTTCTAATTTAAAAAATTTACTAGAGGCTGCACTTAGAGTAGAGGATGTAATAGAATAAGGCAAAAGGAGATGGAAGCTAAAAAGGCTATCAGAAAGTCATCAAGGAGAGGGGAGTCAGTTTGTTGAAAGAGGAGCTACTCATTCATGGTCTATTGGTGATGGGGGATCTAGGAGAGTTGATGCCACATCAACTAGGAGTGGTAGTTTCTACTGGTCTAACAGAGATCAAGGAACTGACAGGGATTCAGGATAGCATAGCACTGCTAGTGCACCATCAGTGGGATCCGATAAAGGGGTTAATCAGAGGTTCAAAGGATCTTTTAATAAAGGAGTTGGAGGATTACAGAGTTATGCTACCTACAGGAGAGTTCATAAAGAACAATGTTAGGGACCCACTGGGATCAGTCAGGCATGTTATATTATGGAGAGTAGGGGCATTTTCAGTGGAGCTGTCCTATTATAGGGAGGAGAGAGGGAGTGAGAGTAGGGGAGACAATACATGGTTAGAGTGGAGCTTTTGGTTTTGGTAGAGGTTCAAGAAGAACTGGTAGTAGAGGTGGTGTTATAGGAATTGGATGTGGACCAGTAGTGGATATGGGTACTAGTGGGACATCCTCAGTACAAGGGCAAACTCAAGTGAGGATATACCATATAACAAGGGAGGAGGCACTTGCAGCTAATGATGTCATTTCTGTTATGATTTTATTGTTTGATATTAAAGCTTATTTGTTAATAGACCCAGGATCTACGCATTCTTACATTTCTTTAGAGTTTGCCTCTAAAGTTTCGGGCCTAGTTAATCTATTAGGATATGATTTAAGAGTGTTGTTGCAAGTACGAGATTGTGTGGTAATAAATAGTATAAGGAAGGGTATACTAGTGAGGATTGGTGAAACGGAGCTATTAGCTGACTTGATAGTAATGGATTTAAGGGAGTTCGATGTGATTCTTAGGATGGATTTGTTTCCACAACATCGAGCTCTAATAGACTGTTATGCAAAGGAAGTGATGATAGATTCTTCAGGTAATTCGAAAGTGATATTATAGGGGATCGCAGAGTGGTTCCAGCATGTATAGTCTAAGTTGTGATTGCTAGACAGTTGATATTGGATAAGTGTGAGTCATATCTAGTTGATATTATAGATACGAGGGATATAAGTCCTGGATTAAAGGGTATTACTATAGTGAGGGAAATTTTGAAGTTATTCTTAAATGATTTACTAGGTTTACCACCTCAATGAGAGATTTCACTATTGAGACTATGCCTGAAGTTCCACCAATTTTCGTTGCACCATACAAGATAGCTACCATTGAGTTAAATAAGTTAAAAAGGAAGTTAGAGGAGTTATTGGAAAATGATTTTATTAGACCGAGCACTTCACCCTAGGCAACTCTAGTGTTGTTTCTAAAGAAAAAGCATGGTAGTATGAGACTATGCATAAATTATCGTTAGTTAAACAGGGTAACAGTGAAGAATAAATACTTGTTATAGAGGATAGATAATCTTTTAGATCAACTAAGGAGAGCTGTCATATTCTCTAAGATTGACTTGAGATTGGGATATTGACAGTTGAGGGAAACTGAGTCAAGTACTCCTAAGACAACTTTTCGTACTTGGTATGGCCACTGAGTTCCTAGTGATTCCTTTTGGGTTGAATAATGTACCAGCAACGTTCATGGAATTAATGAACAAGACTTTTTAGGAGTATCTGGATTAGTTTGTGATAGTGTTCATTGATGATATATTAATGTATTCGAGGAGTAAAGAAGAGCATGAGCAACATTTAAGGATTGTGATACATATTCTAAAGGAGAGAAAATTGTATGCAAAGTTAAGTAAGTGTGAGTTTTAGATGGAGTGGGTATTTTTTCTTAGATATATAGTGTCCCAAAAGGAAATGATGCTTGATCCTTCTAAGGTAAAGACAATTACGGAGTGGAAGCTTCTTAGAAATATATCAAAGATAAGGAGTTTTCTAGGACTTGCTCGGTATTATTAGAGATTTGTAGAAGGATTTTTAATAATAATTAGCTCGTTAACCAAGCTACTGAAGAAAGGAGTCCAGTTTGAGAAGACCAATCAGTGTCAGGAGAGTTTTAAGGAGCTTAAGTAGAGATTGTATATATTGATGCTTTAAGGGTAGGTTTAAGGTGTGTATTGATGTAGTATAGAAAAGTGATAGCTTATGCCTCTCGCTAGTTGAGATAGCATGAGTTGAATTATCCCACCCATAATCTGGACTTAGTAGTGATTGTGTATATTCTTAGGATTTAGAGACATTATTTGTATGGGAAGACATTCCAAATTCTTACAAATTATAAAATCCTTAAGTATATCTTAAGTCAAAAGGAGTTAAAATTAAGGAAGAGAAGATGGATCGAGTTGTTGAAGAATTATGATTGTACTATTGATTACCATCCAGGGAAGTAATATAGTGGCAGATGCTTTGAGTAGGAAAAGCTCAAACATCATGGCTAGTTTGAGAGGACACAGTATGACACCATTAGTGGAGTTGAGGGCACTAAATATGAAATTGGAGATTGATTATGTGAGTGGTTTATTGGTGACATTACAGGTCCAACCAAATTTGGGAGATAGGATTAGGGGGGCACAAACTCGTGATTTTTATCTGATGCAAATGAAGGAGAGAGTGCAATAAGGAAGGGGGATTCAATAAGAGCAAATAAAGTGTGGGTGATTGGGAGGTGAGTTTGTGTGTCGAACGTAAATGGATTACGAGAGGAGATTTTGAACAAAGTTTATAGTGCACTATATGTTATGCATCTTGGTACTACAAAATGTATTGGAACCTAAGACCTTATTACTAGTAGCCAACAATGAAGAAACATATAGTAGAGTTTGTGTCGAGGTGTTTGACCTACCAATAGGTAAACGCATAGCATCAGGCACCAACAGGGAAATTAAGATCCTTATCCATTCTGTCGTGATTGCAATATATTATTTCGATTATTGTACTGTGTAATGCGTTGTATATGCATTTTATAAAGTATGCTCTATCTATGGTATACTAAAGTAATTTAAGCGTTTAAATGTATTATTGAGGTTATAACGAAGATTACAGATAGACCGAAGATGGTTCTGGACTCGGCTAGAAATTTTTGAAAATTTTCTGAATATTTTGAAAAGCTACGGAATGAATCTGAACAAGCTTTAAAACCCCCGAAATGTTCCTTAGAGATTTAGGTGACACTTTTGAATGAAATCAAGATGATTTTGGTGAAAATTGGTAATTTTTAGATTCAATTCAAAAATTCTTCCAAACAAACGAAAAAGTTACCGAACAATTTTGAAATATGATGAAAAGCTCTGAAATTAGGATTGGAGTAGGGACTAAAGCAGTTCAAAATGAAGGTTGCTTAAATAGAATTCGGGTATCCTGAAAATTTTCGGATAAAAAGACTCGTATTAAAAAATAATAGATTTTAAGGGTAATGTGCCTAATTAAATAGTTCTAAGCATGCAATTGAAGGGTTTGAGGTTTAATTAGAGTATATTGAGGTCAATTTGAGGTTTAGAATTATATAGAATATTTTTCAAATTTATTTAGAAAAGTTTATCGGTTTAATTCGATAAAGGGTAAATTGGTCATTTTGAGATTTAAAGATGTTTATACGTGTGAAACCTTAGACTTAGTACCTCAAGAGGAAAGTTTTGAATAAAAAAAATTTCCGACTAAATAGTGTTTTGATGAATAGTGCCTATGAGTAGTAAATTTTTGACGAGAGGACCCTAATGATCAGAAATTATTAAAAATGATTATAGAGTCTTAAAAAGGAGTGTATTGGAGTAAAATAATTCCATTCGGATATATTTCAAGAGATTCGAAATTATTGGACGAAAATGCCCCTTATTGAAAAATAATGAAAATTAGTGATTTTTCTCCCATTTAAATTTTTTAAGCACCCAATTTAAAGGTTTTTTTCCCAATTAGATTATTTAATGGTCAATTTGAAGTTAGGGTGACCATGAAATACTTTTGGAATTTATTTGTGCATAAAGTGCATTAAATTTAAAAAGGGGCAAAATAGTCTTTTTGTTAAACCAAACGCATCCAAATTTCATATGTGCATTACAAGGGAGGATTTCCATGAGATAAGCATGAATTAATTGGTTTGGAAAGTAACCAATTAAATGGTGACAAGTGGGACGGGTTAAAGTATAAAAATGAGAAGTTTCGATAAAGGTGTAATTATGAGATGTTATCGGTGGAAATGGTAAGCAAAAAGTGTGATTAAGAAAATTTTTCATCTCTTTAAAAGGGTATAGCCATACATTGATGGAAAAATGAAGAAAAAGAGAGAAAAAGAAAAGAAAAGAAAAAGGAGAAGAGAGAGGTTTGGCTAAGTTATAGAGAAGTGATCTAAGAAGTTTTTCATGCTCTTCTAAGTCCAATCAACCATCCAACAAGATCTCATAACCATCCAAGTGAAGAAGAAGAAGAAATTGGGTTAGTAAGCTTACTAGTTTAAGCAGAATTTATTAGGTTGATAATATAAACACAATACTACCAACAAATTCCTATGAGTTGTCAAAATGGAAGGTAAAGACAATGTGTCGTGTTGTCCATGACAATTGAAGACAACATTCTTTAATGATTTCATAATGTGAAGGCACCAATGATGAGTTATAAAATGAAATAGAATACACTCAGATCCTGATTGCAAACATACAGGTAATTATAGTACAGTTATCATTCCCACAAAGATTTATGCTAAGCACCACTATCGATTCTTTCTAGATTGTTTAAGTTAATAATAAAGAGATTTAAGAATTAAAAGTGATATAAAAAATATCATTTACAATTAAACTTTCTGGACAACTAATTCTATAAGAAAAGAAATTGATTTCATGAAATCATAAGATTAAAGATCTCAAAAATTGTTATCAGCTCCTGCTAAGGTTAATCTGAATCCTAATATTCCACTACCCCAAGTTGCTTAAGAAGTAATTCTTCTCGCTGAAGTTTGAATTACCTACTATGTTTTATCAACATGCAAATTTCTCAATTTAGATATAAATAAAACAAAGATGGATTGCTTAACCTTTGAGGAATAAAACTTATACACTAATCTCTTAATATGCAAGTTATATTTACACGGTTTAAAAGAAGAACTCAACTCTCATTAAGATCAACTAGAAACTATTCATAAGAACAGAAAACCATGCATAGTAGAAGTTCATAAAACAAGATTTACCCTAGAGGGTGAAACAATCTTTGAAATAAGAAACTAGGTAACACTCATAATAAGTAACCCAAAAGAAACTAAAACAAAATGAACATGCAGAGCTCCCACTTTCTCTTCTTTGCTCCATCTCCATCTCCTTCTTCTTCTTCTTCTTTTTTTTCTCTCCTTCATCCCCCCTTCTGTCTTTTCTGGCCCTCCTTTTATATTAACTTTATGAGTGCTCTCATGATTGTCCACCTCCACTGAATCGTAATAGCTCCCCCCACGTTCTCACATGTTGAAGACTTCTTTTAACTGCTCATCATTCATTTAAACACTTGAGAAAACGTTATAATTTCCCCTAAAGTTGCATATTGTGATCGCACCTTGACACTTGCGATCGCACCCGTATATG
Organism: Erythroxylum reticulatum; assembly: GCA_025504915.1. Classification (NCBI taxonomy): domain Eukaryota; kingdom Viridiplantae; phylum Streptophyta; class Magnoliopsida; order Malpighiales; family Erythroxylaceae; genus Erythroxylum; species Erythroxylum reticulatum. The sequence continues at coordinate 29,529,136 of JANSVA010000007.1, read as the reverse complement.
AATAGCCTATCTTTTGGTCAAAAGTTCTAAGTGCGATCGCACCCTACTTGACTCACGATTGCACCCAAAGTGACCTCTAGAAGACCCATTGATATTGCGATCGCATTGCAATGACTTGCGCTTGCACCATTCTCCCGCACGATTGCATTAGATCCATTTTCCTTGTTTCTTTCACCAACTTTTATCAGCTTGCTCCCCTGTTCTTTCATACTTAACAAAACATCAAACTTGCCTAGAAACCAAACTAAACTACTAAACTAAGAATGAAAAATAACACAAACATAACTAATAATATTAGCACTCAACAAATAAATACACTCACATCAATACTCACCACTATACTTGTACTTGTCCACAAGCACACATAACGACGAAAAAAAATCAAACATCAGTAATGACTCTCATAGCTTGTTACCAAAGAATATTTTACCAAACTTGACATGATTGTTAACCTCCTATAACCCTTTAATTACCAAAAATGCAGAAAAGCTCCATCAAATTAAATTGTGAATAGAACGCATATAAGAGCAGTGAATAGCACCAATAACTTCATTATGAGCATAAATTCTCCCTTAAACATATGTGTATTGTTATCAACTTGTTAAAATAGTGCTATGAGGATGTTTAGACTTTATTTCCAGCATAACTCAACGAACCTTGCCTGACATGAAAGTTTTTCAATTAAATGCAAATGAGGAGCATACTCACATACATAAAATCTACTTCAGTTTCATCATCAAGTGGCTACTAGCATTACTTATATGTCTAAGGCAAGTTTCAGGCACCCTTGGCACAGCGGAGCAACAATTTGGAGGGCTTGTTTATATTATATTATATTTTTATTCCACCTTATTACTCATGCAAATTTCCTTTATCCTCTAGTTAAAACTTCAAGCAAATAATAATAGTAATAATCATTAAGTAAAGAACTTAATACATATAATGTTGTTAAAGTACCAAAATCATTCATGTATGTGCACTATTCTCAAATGATCATTAATATCATTTTATAAAATTTTAATGACTAAAAGGGCATGTATGAAGTTAACAATTTGTTAAGCTAAGTTTAATATTCTTGGCATGTTACTACTAAAATCATTAACACCAAGAAAATAAAACAATAAAACAAGAAATATCACAAACACAGCACTATTGGACAAGTACATTAAAAGAACATTAACTAGAGTTTTTAGAGAATAGGGGAACCTGGTGGTGAAGGTGCAGGTGATGACACCTTCAAATTCAATGCAGCAAAGAATTTCTTCAATATCTTCGCTTGATACCGCTGCTGCTTTTGAATATCTGCCATTGTTCTTTCAATTGTAGTTAACCTGTTACTATTGGCAGCGGTAGCATCTTCCTAATGTTTGAGCATCTCTACAATCGTAGCAACATCAGCAATAAGAATTGTAGATTGTGTTTCTTGTCATTATGAGTCACTGCTTTCTTCTTCTTCTTCTTCTTCCCTAGAGGATGACTCCCTTGTTCCTCGATGTTTGACGACTGCTCTATCATTATAAGGCCGCAAACTACATCCTATGAAGCTCATAAGGCCACAAACATGTAAGTGCCTTTGGTTGAAAACTTCTTTCGAAATGCATTTCATCGTTGTGAGGTCGAGACCCATTAATCAAGCTAGTTCTGTCAAGATGTAATACAATCCCAACTTGGTGCTTGAAAGTCATGCCATTTGTGCAAATCCCTTCAACAGGTGAAAGGAGGTACAATAGGGTGTGTTGTTAGAAGCACAACACAAAGCATAAAACTCCTGACTTGATATCTTATTACTTTCCACCCTACTAAAAATGGATGCTGCCATGAATTTGTGAAGTAGGATCAACGAGGCATCCTGAATGAGTAGGTTTGGAGCGTTATGAACTAAATATGTTGATGAACCCTCTGTAATTATTCTCTAATTCCCCTGGGGAAAATTCGCCAGCTGGGTTAATTGATCCTGATTGTGGCACCCCAAATAAATTTTCCAACAATGAAGCATCCGTCTCCCACTCTTGTCCGCGCAACCTAAACTTCAATTTTGTGAACTTCGTCCCTTTTACCACTAAAGTGGTATAACATTCGTGTATCAGCTCTTCATAAATCTCCCATTCGTCTATAATCAACTGCAGCCATCCCAATCGCTCGACCATAGCTAAAAGATTATCTTTCACACCTAGCTGCGTCACCATCTCCTAATTAAAATATCTCAGAACAATAATTCTTTTTTATTTTTGCCATTTGATATTTCTTTCCTTCCTCATAGGAGAAGATAGGAAAAGGGGCAGAATAATGTGCTGAGAGATCTAGCATCAATTGTCTAATGACTTTACCCTTCCCTTTAGACTTGGATGCTACCATCTTTTCCCTTGACATTCTCATCAATAGTTGATTTGGTTGAAGGATATATAGAAAGGATGGTTCTCTCATTCTGCTTTCTTTCTCGTCTTCATTAGTCTCTTAATTCACAACAAAAATTTTAGAGGCTAGGGTTTTAAGATTAGAATAGCACAATGAAATTCCCCCAAAACAACGTTTAAATAGGTAAAGGAGACGTGAGAGTAGTTGAAGACTCGTAAATTTAGGTGAGGAATCGAGAAAGAATTTAAAATTTAAATGTTACCTAGTGTAGTGTGATTAGCTTGCGATTACACGCGGGCTGCGCCTGCAACATAGTGCCACGGTCACGAGCACAACTTGAAAACTCGTGATTGTACCCGAATGGTATTCATAAGTCATTATCGATCGCAATCGCACCTTGAAAACTCGCGATCGCACCCTGCTTTTCCTGCAACATAGTGCGATCGCATGCTACACTTGCGATCTCTTTAGATTTATTTTTCCACATAACTTGTTAAACAAACAAACAAACAAACTTTTAAATTAAACTTACACATACACATGCTAATTTTAAGGTCTTTTAGCATGACCGAAACCTTTCTTTCAAGGGTTAAACTGAAAAGCCATTACCTCCTTAGGTCTATGAATAAGACCTCCAAGATAAAGCTTACATCTTTGACCATTCACCTTGAACTTCTCACCGCGTGCATTTTCAAGTTCTAAAGCTCCATTCTCATAAACAGTGGTGATTTTTAAAGGGCCACTTCACCTTGAACGTAGCTTTCTTGGAAATAACCTTAATCTAGAGTTATAAAGCAATACAAAATCACCTTCCTTGAAGTGCTTATCTTTGACGTGCTTGTCATGCCATTTCTTGGTTCGCTCTTTGAATAACTTGGCATTCTCATAAGCTGTGAAACGTAATTCTTCCAACTCTTGCAACTGCAAAAATATCTTAGTCCCCGTCACCTTGCTGTCCATGTTAAGCGTTTTGATAGCCCAGTATACTTTATGTTCCAGCTCTATGGGTAAATGACATGCTTTATCATAAACAAGTCTGTATGGAGTTGTTCCAATAGGTATCTTGAGAGCTGTTCGATATGCCCACAATGCATCATCAAGCTTCATAGCCCAATCTTTCCTTACTCTGTTCACCGTTTTTTCCAAAAATCATTTTTAGCTCTCTATTGACAACTTCCACCTGCCTATTTGTTGGCCAAACCCTATCGTTTAAGCAGAAGTTTAAGCCTTGAATTACAAAAATGAGAACCACCATCACTGATTAATTCCCGAGGAATTCCAAAATGCACAAACAACCCCTTTAATAACTTTGTTACTACCCTTCCATCATTACTTGAGCTGGCACTAGCTTCTGTCCGTTTGGAGACATAATCTATGCCCACCAATATGTATCTTTTCCATATGATGCAAAAAATGGTCCCATGAAATCGATTCCCTATACATCCAATATCTCGAGCTCCAATAGACTTGATTGTGGCATTTCATCTCTTTTTAAGATGCTTCTCGTTCGTTGACATCTATTACATCTTTGCACAAACTCCCTCGTATCTTAGTTCAATGTTGGCCAGTACAATCCACATTCTAAGATTCTACCCGCAGTTCGATTGCCCCTATAATGCCCTGCATAAAGCAAATTATGACAATGAGTTAGCACACAGAGCATCTCACTTTCCAGAACACATCTCTGAATTAATCCATCAGCATATATTCTAAATAAATATGGTTCTTCCCAATGATAATGCTTAATGTCTACAAAGAATTTCTTCCGTAGTTGATAAGACAAATTGGAAGAAACAATACTGCTTACGACATAATTTACTATGTCAATATACTATAGAGTTTCCAACTACTGAATAAGAAAAATCTGCTCATTTGGAAATTTTTCTCGAATTGGTTGATTGTCTATATTATTCTCTTGTTCAAGTCGAGATAAGTGATCTGCCACCACATTTTTAGCTCCCTTTTTATCCTTAATTTCAATGTCGAATTCCTACAGTAACAACACCCAAAGAATTAGTTTTGGCTTTGCATCTTTCTTGTTAAACAAATACCTTAATGTTGTATGATCTGAAAAGATTATTGTTTTTGCTCCAAGAAGGTATGATCTAAATTTCTTGCATGCAAAAACCACCACCAAAAGCTCCTTCTTAGTTTTTATGTAATTCAACTGGGCTTCTAATAACGTTTTGCTTGCATAGTAGATAGCATGCAGTTTTTTATCCTTCCGCTGCCCTAGTACACAACCTACTGCATGATCATTTGCATCACACATTACCTCAAATGGTAGTGACCAATTAGGTGCTACTAACACTGGTGTTGTTGTAAGAGCCACCTTAAGTATCTCAAAAGCCTACATACAATTAACATTAAAATCAAATAGTACATCTTTCACAAGCAAATTAGTTAAAGGTCGAGCAATTATGAAAAAATCTTAAATAAATCGTTTGTAAAATTCAAGATGTCCTAAGAATGAGCGAACTCCTTTTACATTCGTAGGGGGTGGTAACTTTGCTATTACTTCTATCGTAGCCTTGTCAACTTCAATTCCCCAGCTGGAAATTTTATGCTTGAGCACTATGCCCTCATTTACCATAAAATGACATTTCTCCCAGTTGAGAACTAAAGTTAATTGTTCACATTGTGCAATTACCTTCCCTAAATTATACAAATATGCATCAAACGAATCACCGAAAACTAAAAAATCATCCATAAATATTTCCATAAAATCCTCCACTAAATCAGCAAAAATTGTCGTCATACACCGCTGAAACATTGTTGGAGTGTTACACAAGCCAAAAGGCATTATTCTATATGCAAACATTCCATAGGGGCATATGAATGCGGTCTTCTCTTGATCCTAAGGATAAATAAAATTTTGATTATAACCCGAATATCCATCCAAGAAATAATGAAAAGCATAACCTGATACTTTCTCCACCATTTGATCAATAAATGGTAACGAGAAATGATCTTTTCGCGTAGCAGAGTTTAGCTTCCTGAAATCAATGCACACTCTCAAACCTGTTATTGTTCTTGTAGGAATAACCTCACCTTCCTTATTTCTAACGTCTGTCATACCTCCCTTTCTCGACACACACTGAATCGGACTTACCCACTCACTATCTGAAATAGGATAGATAATGCCCACATCCTGTAATTTAACTACCTTTTTCTTTACATCTTCCTTCATGTTTGGATTTAATCGCCTCTGTCGTTCCCTCACAGACTTGCTTCCTTCCTCTAAGTAAATTATGTGCATCACTACATCGGGGCTAATTCCTCTTATATCCAAAATCAGCCACCCCATAGCTCTAACATGCTTCATTACTAACTCTACCAACCGTTGTTCTTACTCATTTGTCAAATTATTTAATACAATAATAGGGAGGGTTTCCCCTTCCCCTAGAAATGTACACCTTAAATGACTAGGCAATTGTTTCAACTCTAGAACCGGTGGACACACAATGGACGTTGGAGTTGGATTTGTTTCTTGCTACAACTTTTCTATTCTTTCTTGTTCACCTTTACCTTTACCAATAACCTCCACATCCGGATCAAAAGAAACTTCTTTCTCCTTACCTTCTGCCATACTCAACACACATTCATCCACAAAAACCTTCATACAAACCTCATTATCCATGGGGTGTTTCATAGCCGACCTCATACAAAAATCAACTTGCTCCTCACCAATGTGCAATATAAGTTTCCCAGCGTAAACATCTACTAAAGCTTTTCCTGTGTAGAGGAATGGATGTCCCAGAATCAATGGGCATTCTGAGTTAGCTTCGTGATCCATCACCACAAAATCCACTGGAAAGATAAACTTATCCACTTTTACGAGAATATCTTCTAAAATCCCAAATGGCCTCTTCATTGATTGATCCTCTAGTTACAACACCATAGATGTCAGCTTAACCTCTCCAAGACCTAACTTCTGAAAGACTAAACGGGGCATCAAGTTGATACTTACACCTAAGTCACACAAACAATTGTTAAATTGTTTATCACCAATTACATAAGGAATCATGAAACTTCCAGAATCTTGTAGTTTGGAAGGAATAGCATTAGAAATAATTGAACTACATTTTGTTGGAAGCTGCACCGTCTCATTATCAATAAGTGACCTCTTATAAGTTAAGATATCTTCCAAAATTTTAGCACACTTGGGCATATGTTCTAGTGCCTCCACAAAAGAAAGATTAATCTGTAATTTTTTAACTTTTCAAGAAATGAGGCAAATTGATTATCATACTATTGATTCTTAAGTTATTGTGGGAAAGGAAAGGGGTGTCACACACTTACCTACTTCAGCTTGCTTATTTTTACCTGTTTCATGATGTATGCGATCGCACCCTTCATTGTCACAAGTGCACCCGAAGCTTGATTCTTCTTGTTCTGACTCAACTATCAGGGTGTGATCGCACCCTAATTCCTTGTGATTGTGACCGAGGCTATATGACTGGCTCTGTTCTGCTATTTGTTCATCTGCTTTATTTTTCACTTGATTTTCCAACTCCTTAACACTCCTTAGACATGTAGCTTTTAAAGACTCCTTTGGATTTAACTCTGTGGTATTCAGGAAACTTCTAAAATTCCTCTGAGCAAAAGAAGTTGCCAATTGTCCCAATTGAACCTCCATCTTAGTTCTAATCATCTCCACAAATTTCTCCATCTTAGTTTCAAATGCATTCCTAGGATGAAGTTGTCTCTGCTCTCCCACTGTGTTGTTGTTGTTACTCCATGAAAAATTGGGATGATTCCACTATCCAGGGTTGTAAATGTTTAAGAATGGGTTGTTTCTTGAACGATTATTTCCCGCAAACTTAGCTGGCTCAACTGTAGCAACTACTGGATAGTCATTAGTGAAGTGACCCTGCTGATTGCATAACTCACATACACTCTAAACTGCTGCCACTGATGAACTTGAGGTAAAACTACTAATCTGTTTCGCTTGTAAAGCAATGACTGGATCTAGAGAAAAAACCCTTATGTTCTTTTATCATTGACCGAGACTTGTCTGATGCCCACAATGCATTAGTAGTTGCCAGTTCTTCCAATAGATCATATACCATATAAATTGTCTTCTTCATTAAAGATCATCATACCGCTGCATCAATTGTACCACGGTTAGTGGTGTTAACTCCATTGTAAAAAGTTTGTAGCAATAATTCTCGAGGTAAATTGTGGTAAGGACAACTTCGTTGTAACTCTTTAAACCTTTCTCAAGCCTCATACGGAGTTTCACCATCTTATTGCTGGAAGTTGGTGATTTCCTTAATGATCTTATTTGTTTTGGCTAAAGGGAAATACTTAGACAGAAATGCTTGAGCTAACCCGGTCCATATAGTAATGGACCCTAATGGAAGAGAATTTAACCACACCTTAGCTTTATCTTTTAGAGTGAATGGAAATTATCATAATCGAATTGCATCATCTGTTACTCCATTATACTTAAAATTGTCACAAACTGCACTGCCTTATGTAACATCTGCAACAAAGATGGTTTAATTTTGAAATTAATTACTGTCACAGCAGTGTGTTCTCCGGTTAGAACTTCCATCGAGTCTGAAAC
>JANSVA010000007.1:29495108-29516534 GCA_025504915.1 Erythroxylum reticulatum | reverse complement strand
ACACAGTAGACCCAAAAGTGTGTTTTAGGAAAAATCAGAATTGACCAAATGAGTTAAGAATTTTGATTTTTATGATTTTATTGAGGTATAAACCTAAGTACAAATTATACTTAGTTGAGTTTTTATAAATGATTGATAATGTGATGAGAATAATGAAAAAATACCTAGGATTGTCATTAAGCATACATTGTACATAGCCCATATACAAAATTGTGCATAAATGAATACTTATAATTGTGCTAAGTTATTAATGTGTGTGTGCAATGTGTGTATTGCATAATGTTGATGTGCAGGATAAGCATCCACATTCAGACATTTCCAAATCTTGGAAGCAATTACTAATTTAGAGCCTACTGTAAGTTGACCTAGATGGTCTTACTTACTGATTACTTTGTTTATATTATTTTTTGAATTATCTTATAAATGTGGCTTTGATTGTGTTGATTGTGGACACTAAAGGTCTGATGATTTTGATCCATGAATGAGAACATTGAAGTGCTTCTTGAATGTGAATTGGACGGAATATGTGATAACTTAACTTGATTGTTAAATGTCAGACCTAGTTCCGAAGAAAAATGTGAATATGCATAGGAATAAAAAAAGTGATTCTCAACTTAAATGTTGAATGTCGGACTAAAGTCCTATGACATGTGTAAAGTGAAAGAAAGTGACTGCTTGATCCTACGTGATTGATGCATTTTATTTCATGAATGTATGAAAGATAAAGGCATTTATGAATGGAGTTGCCAGTAAAAAAGAGCTTAAGCTCAGAATGTGAAAAGAGTCTCAGGCTCAGTTGTAAATATACCCGATATCCACCAAGGGATATGGGGCATTATCTGATACAGCTCGATATCCGCAAGGGATATGGGCTAGCCTAGTATCCACAAGGGATGTGGGCCAATAAAAAAGTACTAGGTCACAATACTAATAATTGAAAGTGAGTCTCACAAGCACTACAGAAGCATATGAAAGTATGATTTAAATATTTGACTGATTTTTGAATATGATATATGCTTAAGTGAATGTCTAATGTATGTGACTCAATCTAATGAATCGATGAACTGTATGTGTTATGTGATTGAGTGAGCCATCGAGGATGATCACTCACTGAGTTTGCAAAACTTATCCAAAATTTGCAATATTTTTCAAGTACAGAAGAGTTACCCCTTTAAGAAAACAGGGGCATATCCACCGCATTCAAGAAAAAATTAGAGGTCGGGATCAATTCACGTTTTCATTGTATTTCTTTATTTTTGTGTCTAATTAAGTCTTGCATGATATCTGTATCTTGTGTATTTGAATATTTCTGTTGTGTATAACTTTCTAATTTGAAATGTTTGTAAGTGTTTTGTAATTGCAATGGGCCCAAGGGGCTACTGGTTTGTTGATGATTATAATAATTGAAACTCTTGTGCTTGACACAGTTTATTAATAAAACCGGCCGAATTTAGTTGTTGATTTTTCGCAAATGAGAGTGTTCAATGAAAATGTTTATGAATAAAGTAGGCTCGATTTGTTTATTGATTTTCACATACGAGCGTGTCAAAAAAATTATACTGAGTTTCGAGTATTTAACTGTTCTAGCATGCCACCCTTGCGGGGTACGCACTCAGACATCACTCAGGATGTCGAGTACGTATCTTGCAAGAGTGGGGTGCTATAGTTTGGTATTAGAAGAATTAGTATCTTACATAAGCAATTTCAAAATATTTGTTAAGTTACATGCATTTTAGTCATGTCATAGTAGATAGTAGCAACTGATCCCCAGTCTAAGTCGCATTTATATGAGTCACATGCATGAGCATTTGTTAAGAGTTTGAGCTGATAGAAATAATGAGAACAATAATGATCTATCCAAGTGTAAGAAAATGAAAGCTCGTGGATATCTAGAAATGAGAGATAGTATATGGTTCGATATGATAGATAGAGATTCACTACATTTGTATTTGTGGTTGTATCATCAAATATGACACCAATATTGTACTGTGATGGTATACCTTTGAATGTGATATAGATGTGAATATATTGTTGTGATTGATTGAGGAAAATAGAGATATGGTATAAATGACAAGATTTAAAGTGTATAAACAAAGTTAAATGAAAACAGAATTTTTTATGATCTTGAGAGGCTGAAAGTGGGCTTAAAATGGTTGTTTGATTATTATGATAAGAGTTTATAATTCAGTGTAAGAATATGTCTGTGGAATTGATATTAGAATTTCATAATAGTTAGGCCTCTATAATTCTGAATTGATTGAGGATATACATATGGAAGATGGAATAAATGAAAATAGGAAGATGAGATTGAAATGAGGAAAGAATAAAAGGGTAATGAAGTAGACATAATTGACTTTACATGAGGTGAATGATATGTAGTAAGAAGAAAGTTAAAAATGCATATAAGATAGGATTTTATGCATTAATGAGATAAAGAAAAGATGATGAATCAAATAAGAAGAGTTAATGCAATCAACATGGTAGTTGAATTAATATGAAATGATGTAACATTGGAAGAGGTAAATTTTGGTTATAGTAGAATTGATGTTAGAATGTGTGCTAATGTAAGGAAGAAACAAGGAAGAAAGTACAGGGCACGATAGTGGCCTAACAAAAATAGGTTTCTGTCACAATCATGGCAGGGATATTCCTACCGTGGGTAGGAATAAAGAGAGAAATGTTGTCTAGGATCGATTGAGATTAAAGTAGTATAAGTGTAAAATATAAATTAGTGATTTGTCATAAATAAATCTTTGGATAAAATGGAATGACTTTGATGATACACACCTAAGCATATGCGATAGTAATCATGTCTACTACTTCATCAAATTTTGGTAAATAGAACATTATGACCTAGTAAGAAATGGTAGAAATTGATCTTCTTGAGGTACTACGAATGTCTGATCAGCAATGATGGAAACAGTTGATTGATAAGGAATATATGAACAGTATATATGAAAGTAGCATTAAATCTTCTTTAGAAGAAGAATTTCACTGAAGTAGGTTAAGTAGACTAGATGGTTTACTTTTAAGAATGATCAATGAAAGAACAAATCAGAAATGATTATATAATGAATCAAAAGTGAATATTGAAGTCTTAATCCTAGCAGAGACTCAAGCATAAGATGTAGAATATGATAGAATATGATACTGAGAGTGTATGCATTTTGTTGATGAAAAGTATCCATCTATGTGATCGGATTCTTGAATTTGAGGTGACATTATTGCTAATGTGAGGAGAACTTAGGTCCACATTATATCCTATGCAAATATGTTCAGGAGATACAAATTAGATTTGATGAAGGTGTTATTAACACAAGAAGTTAAGAATGTAAATAAATTGAAATGTGTGGAGAAACTAGTATGAATGAACAGACATTAGAATAAGTCAATGTGATATTAGAAGAAATCGAATGAATTGAGAAAATCATTCGAGAGAAGAAGTCAATTGGGAAACCAAAATTAATATGAGATAACATTACCTCATTGAGGAATTAGTTACTTAAGAAATTATGAGAACTAATCATGGGCACATTGAGTTAACAATGCCCCGATAGTATTATGGTATTGAAGAATAAAGTGCCTCAATTTTGTTTAGATCAATGAATGACTATGATCACAAATGATATATTAAAAGTATTCAAAAAGTGGAGAAGAAGATTTTAAATACTTGAGGAAATCTTACATATCATAAAGGTAGAAACAATTATATGTCAAGTTTAATAAGAGTGAAACTTAGCTTCATTAAAAAAAAATTTAGGTCGTATAGTATTAGAACATGGCATATTGGGAGACCCAAGGAAAGTAGAGTTAATGATGAAGAAAGAAACTACAAAGAATATATATGAGATCTGAAGTTTTCTAGAATTAGCTGGAAATTGGACACTACCAGAAACTGTGAAAGAGTTTTTACTAATCTTATCCCTTTGATAAAAATGTCTGAAGAAAAATAGGTAAATCGTATAAGTGATGAATGTAAAAAGAATTTTGAGGAATTATAACACCGATGTTAATTATATCGTCTGGATTTGAAGATTGTAAAAAATATATTTATGTTTCGCACCAGAGATTAGGATGAATCCTAATGCAGCCAAATAAAGTGATTTTTGTATTCATAAAGACAATTAAGCCTCATGAGTTGATTATTTGATATATGATTTGGAACTTGCTGCAATAGTGACTGTTTTGAAAGTTTGGTGATATTATACGTACAGAAACATTTTGGATATATATAAATATTCAGGTCAATAAAGTCTGAGGTAATTATGGAGTTTGAAAGAACTGAATATAAGGCTGAGACAATGAATAGAGTTACTTGAAGATTTCGATTATGCAAATGAGTATTTCCCAGTAAAGCTAATGTTGTAATCGGATGCATTGAACAGGAAATCCAATAGCAGTGTATTACAATTTAGATGGTGAGGTTACCAAACCTAGTGTAATAAAGGGCATAGAATGTCAAGTTGAATTTGGGGCAAAGTGAAGTATTATTAGCTACGTTGGAATTTAAAATTAGTTTGTATGAAAAGATTAGCAAAGGCTAAATTGAGGATCCAGAATTGTGAATCTTAGTGAGGAATTGAAAATGAATATGAATTTTGAGTCAGAATAGGAAAATGTTACTTTGTGATTGAAATAAGAAAGATGTGTACCCAATAAAAATGATTGAGCAAAGATATTATTAGAGAAAGCATAAGTAACATCCTAAGTTATACATCCTAGTAGAAATGCACCGAAACTACATTTAGCAGCTAAGAATATAGAACCAAGTGACTGAATATTTGAATTGCCAATAGTTTTAAATTTTGAGGACATGTTTAAAGCCGATATTTAGGAGTTCATAGGAACATGAGATCAATGTATAGTTATAATTGACTTCAAGCCTAACAATCATTATCATAGTGAAATCAGTAGAATACTGTATGAGGCGTTACACAAAAAAAAATGGTCGTTCGCCCTTACATTGAAATAAAGAGGGCCTAAAAATGGTTGAAGGCTAGAATTGACTCGAGATACTGTTGATGAGTAAAATGAATATGTAATAGAAATTAAGTGGCTCAAGAAAAACGAATAAATTAGGTGGATCATCACCAAAGATTTGGAATAAAGTGAGATAGACACATGAGTTAAATGTATTAACACTAAAGAGATGCAAATTATTAAGTAAAAAATGAAATATTTCTGAGGGTATCACTTAGTAAGGTGTGCTCAGATTAGGAAAAAGGATAAACTTAGCTCAAATTGTATTGGTTCACATGAAGTTATTGAGAGGATAGGACCAGTAACTTATGAGTTGTATTATCAATAAAGATGTCTCAGTTTTACAATGTGTGATATGTAAGTATGCTAAGGAATATTGATATGATCTGACAAAGATGTATTATCAACATACGATGTGAAAATTTTGAGTAATCTAAATTATATTGGGGAAATAGTTAAGATAGTCTGATATCTAAATAAGTGATTGAAAGACTGAGAGATTCCATTGACTATAGTCAAGTGGAGGAAATTATTCGAGTGATGACAGTTAAATAGAAACGGGGAAACATATAAAGAAACATACCCCTACCTTTTGATCAATTAGATAAGAATTTCAAGGATGAAATTTATTAAGGAGGGGAGAAATGTAACATCATGTTCCTATATTAAGGGCTAGAACCCTAAAATACGGTACATGTGAGATCAATGAGAGATTAAGAAAAAAATACATTTCATACTCATACATAATGTTAGCATACACACATGTGAATATTGATTTTTGCATACATTAAAATGATTGTACATGCATTCATTGACATTCCGGATATAATTGAATTGTAATATGATATTATTGAGAATTATGGTTTGTTTATATTGAAACTTGATTTGGAAAGTGTAATTGTTGATTTACAATTTTTGGAGAATTTTAGAAAATTTTCAAAAAAAGTATGAGTATTTTTGGACTAAGAAAAATGTCAAGTGGCAGGACAATTATAAATGGAAATAGAAGTAAGAGTCAAATGATATTGGAGAAATTTTATAGATGACTTTAGAATTTTTGTAAAAATGATATTGAAAATTTAAAGACAATTGGATTAAAATTTAGGAGATGATTGGACTGGTTAAATAAGAGAATCCAGTTTAAGCTTATAAGAATTGGATAGGTGACAAGTGTCACTTGTCAAGCCACACTTCTTTTATTTTGAAAGACCATTATAATTGTTTTGATCTTGCTTCTTCTTCGTGACTCTCTTAAGTTTCTGCAAGCTTCATTCTTTCAGAAATTGTCTCATCCTTACCACGCAAGTCTTGCTCTCACTTTTCACTTGCTATCTCATTTTGCTTTCTTCTTCACTGTCACTAAAATACCTAACCCTACAACCTTTGGGCAGATGATGATCAGATGATATTCAAAAGTTAGGGTTCAAGTGATTTTTGAAGAGTTGGAGTTTAAACAAGTAACTATCTTGTTAATCCTTTAGAGTTGTTGGTTTATGAAACAAAAATGTTAATTTATTGATACTATTCATGAGAAAAATAGACATTTTTCATGTTCATCGTGAATATAGGATAAAAATTTAGATGTGTTAATTTTTCAGATTTGATGATCAAAATGTTATAAGAGGTTGTAGAAATAATTTTTGGAGTTGAAAGATCAACTAAAATGTGTATGAGGTTAATGCAGACATTCGTGAAAAATGAATATGTAAATGCTCTATTTATGTTGATGTCTTCACTGTATATATATAACGAAAGTTTTAGAGTATTTTTAAAGACAAATAAAATTGAATTTAGAGTTAAGATATAGGTGTATAGTGATGTCTGAAGATGAGAAAGAATGATTAAAATGATAGTTAGAGAAAGAAAATGAAGTGAATGCAAAAAAAATGAAAATGCAGAAAAATGAAGAAAACGTGAAGAATATGCGTAAGTGTGATTTTCTGTTTTTGATGATTATGAAAAATGATAGATTTTGACTTGGTTGTAATAAGTTTAGCTGAAATAAAATAGTAATTAAGAGGAAATATTGAGGAAATAAGCTAGAAGTGATAAAGTAAGCAAAAGAGATGAATTAAGGTGACAATGATGATGAAGAGTGCAAGAAAATGTACAGATGCAGTGTTTTTACTGAACATGCATATTTAGTTTAGCCCTAACTTGATCTGTAGACATAAAAATGCAATTATTTTAAGTTAAGATTAAACCAGAGACATATCACTACATTTTTCATGAAGAAATCGAAATTGAATTCTGTCTCTAAGAGTTTCAAAGTTTGACTTGAAGTTAAGTTTTTGGATTCTGTCGTGGTTTGGGAACAGTGTGTAGTTTTTTTATTATAACTTACATAATTCTGAACCAAATTATACGAAATTAGTATCATTAGAAACTTAAGATATAAATGAACAATTGTTCAGAAAAGTGTTTTGCATAAATCCTTCATATTTCTTATTAAAATGACCATGAAAGATTGACCCGAAGGTCTGTTTTGAGAAGAAGAAACTCTGCAGTGTGTGAATTTGGATAAGAAAAGAGGAGTTGCATAATCATGCTTCTGCACGATCGTAACATTTTGGAAAATTTTGGAAAAGCAAGATCGTGAATTAACTTGAATTTCAAGATCGTGCTTAAGCACGATCATGACATGGAATGCTTACAGAAGCGAACTGATGTGAACATCCATCACTCTTTTGGATATAATTTCTTCTCCTGACCTCCGAATGACGTGGGATTTAAACCATTATACTCTAAACAAATTTTTATAAATATCCACCAAAAATTATAGCCATATGATATCATTTGGTAGATATTGAGTGATAAATTTGGGACAAAAATGATGAGGAGTTTTGGAAATTTGATGAATGGAGTATTTTCATTAAACATGCTTTGGTATTTTGACATTATCTGGTTCTGTGGTTATCCAAATGGAATGATTTTTAATTTGGAATAAACTAGAGACATAGGAATACAAATTTTTTTAAGAAATTGAGTTTTAATTTAGGCTCTAGTATTCCATATTTCTAAATTAAAGTTGAGTATAGGATACTATTTTAGTTTATGAATAGTTCAAAATATTTGGATTATAACTTTCGGATTCTTGAATCAAATTGAATGATCTTAGTGTCATTAGAAACTTAAGAGATAGGAGAATAATTTTCTAGAATAAAGTTTTCCTAAATGACTTCGTTTTCATTGTCATATTGATCAAACACAGTAGAACCAAAAGTGTGTTTCAGGAAAAACTAGAATTGACCAAATAAGTTAAGAATTTGATTTTTATGATTTTATTAAGGTATAATCCTAAGTACAAATTATACTTAGGTGAGTTTTGATAAATGATTGATTATGTGATGAGAATAATGGAAAAATACCTAGAATTGTCATTGAGCATGCATTGTATATAGTCCATATACAAAATTGTGCATAAATTAATACTTATAATTGTGATAAGTTATTAATGTGTGTGTGCAATGTGTGTATTGCATAATGTTGATGCGCAGAATAAGCATCTAAATTTAGACATTTCCAGATCTTGGAAGCAATTGCTAATCTGGAGTGTACTGTGAGTCGACCTAGATGATCTTACTTACTGATTGCTTTATTTATATTATGCTTTGAATTATCTTATAAATGTGACTTTGATTGTGTTAATTCTGGAAATTGAAGGTCTGACAATTTTGATGCATGAATGAGAACATTAAAGTGCTGCTTTAATGTGAATTGGACGGAATATTTGATATCTTAACTTGATTGTTAAATGTTAGACCTAGTTCCAAAGAAAAATGTGAATATGCATAGGAATGAAAAAAAATTGATTCTCAACTTAAATGTTGAATGCCGGACTAAAGTCCGGTGACATGTGTAAAGTGAAAAAAAGTGATTGTTTGATCCTATGTGACTGACTCATTTCATTTCATGAATGCATGAAAGATAAAGACAGTTGTGACTAGACTCGCCAGTAAAAAAGAGCTTAAAGCTTAGAATGTGAAAAGAGCCTTAGGCTTAATTATGAATGTACCCAGTATCCACTAAGGGATATGGGACATTACCTGATACAGCTCGGTATCCATAAGGCATATAGGCCATTCTGGTATCCACAAGAGATATGAGCCAATAAAAAGGCACTCGGTCACAACATCAATAATTAAAAGTGAGTCTCATAAGTACTGCATATGCATGTGAAAGTATGATTTAAATATTTGACTGATTTCTGAATATGATATATGCTTAAGTGAATGTCTAATGTATGTGACTGAATCTGATAAATTGATGAACTGTATATGTTATGTGAACGAGTGAGCCATCGAGGATGGTCACTCACTGAGTTTGCAAAACTCACCTAAAATTTGCAATATTTTTCAGGCTCAGAAGAGTTACCCCTTCAGGCAAACGAGGGTATAGCTACCGCATTCGAGTAAGAGTTAGAGGTCGAGATCAATTCAGCTCTACATTGTATTTCTTTATTTTTTATCTAATTGAGTCTTCCATGATTTCTGTATCTTGTGTATTTGAATAATTCTGTTGTGTATAACTTTCCAATTGGAAATGTTTGTAAATGATTTTGCAATGTAATGACATTATGATTGTAAGTGTTTTGTAACTGCAATGGGCCCAAGTGGCTACTAGTTTATTGATGATTATAATAATTGAAACTCTTTTGATTGACAAAGTTTATTAATAAAACGGGCCGAATTTGGTTGTTGATTTTCCACAAATGAGAGTGTTCAATGAAAATGTTTATGAATAAAGTAGGCGCGATTTGTTTATTGATTTTCACATATGAGTGTGTAAAAGGATATTTATACTGAGTTTTGAGTGTTTGACTGTTCTAGCAAGCCAACCTTGCGGGGTACACGCTCGGACATCACTCAGGATGTCGAGTACGTGTCTTACGAAGGTGGGGTGCTACATTAAGTGCCTTTGCTCATTTCATTAGAAAACCTCTATGTATTCATGAAACTACTGCCAAGAAAAAAAGGGTAGGTTATGCTCGTATTTGTGTAAATGTTGAGCTCTCAAAAGATCTTTTAAATGAAATTCCTATTATGAGGCTTGGTAAAGGACGTAAGCTATAGGAGTATAGTATAGCTGTCTCCTATCAATGGAAACCTCTTCCCAAATATCAAGGGAAACTTTGGCAACCTACGGGCAAAAGGTTCCACACTGGTACCTATCAAGAGTTAATAGGGGCTCTCTTTACAGAGGAAGAAATGCAAGGCCTATTAGAGGTAGGTCAAGACCCTCCACCAGCCGCAAAGACTGCACTAGAAATTGTAACAAAACCCTAATTTCATCCTTTTCTTAATCAAAAGCCTCTTTCAACTAGCCAACCTTCTTCTCCTACAGTGCCCACAGATGCTCCTATACTCGTCCACTCCCCTTCCACACCAGCAGATGTAAGCCCTCCACCAAGTGACAAACTCACCAATATCAACACTCCACTAGAAAACCCAAATTCAGCAAGTCCTCAAGCTCAAGGTGATGTAGACATTGAAGATGACGAATTATCAATGCCATTTCAAACTGTAGTGAGGAGGATTTCTTAACAAAGCAAGAGGAAAAGCTCCAAATACCAATTCATTTAAAAAGTCCATAATCGTGTGTAATGTCAGAGGCCTAAATTTCCTAACAAAGTAAGCCACTTTATGGGATTTTTCCAAGAGGGAGAAGCCTCTCATTGTAGGACTACTTAAAACAAAATTAAAACTAGAGAATCTTAGTCAATTATTGATTTTAGGTCCTTGTTGGAAGCAACTGCCTAATCATTCACATCATGTAAATGGAAGATTTATTTTATGCTACAATGCCGGTGAAATTCAGATTGAACTCCTCGATTCTACTGATCTGGTTATACACCTTAAAATTTCTTTTTTACATGAGAAAGTCGACATTCTCATATATATTATCTATGCTAGGAATTTTGGGTTCCAAAGTTCCACTCTTTGGAGAAACCTTATAGATTTCATCAGAGGTTCCAACCTTCCTTAGTTGATTTATGGTGATTTCAACTCTATCCTATCTACATTTGAGGCTCAAGGAAATGTTAATCTTCGCAATTACATGGATGATTTTAAGCAGTATATAGATGCCCTAGGGGTGATAGACCTGAACTTCTCTAGTCATAGGTTTACTTGGTCTAACAAACAATCTTTTCACTTGTTTATTCAAAAGAAGCTTAATAGAGCATTGGTCAATGCTAGTTAGCTTACAAAGATCCCCAATAGCTTTACTATATTCCAAGACCCTCCCTTTTTGGATCATACCCCTATTAAAGTAGTAAATCTCTTTCAGAAGGTTGTTAACAATTACCCTATCAGATGTACCAATTATTTGATCCATGTTCCAAGATTTACCGAAGCTTGTTCAAAAGGTGTAACTTGTTTCTTTCAAGGTAATAAACAAATTATCTGTGTCCAGAAATTAAAAACCATCAAGATGGAACTCAAAATTCTTCACTCTTCCCAGGGTTCTACAGAAGATGTTATGCTTAAAGCTAGGAATAAGCTTAATGACATCCAAAAATCTCTTGCCTCTTCACCACAAAATCACTCACTCACTGAAAATGAATAGCTAGCTCCCTCTCATTATATGGCCTTAGTAAGCTATCACAACTCCTTGCTCTAACAAAGATCTCAAATTAATTAGATCAAATATGGAGATAAATGCTCGAAGTTCTTCTTCAACTTCATTCTAGTTCATAAAAATAGAAACCGTATCTCCTCAATCATAAATCATAAGGTCAGATCCTCCATACCAACAGGAAGTTATAGACGATGTTGGCACTTACTTTAGCAGATTACTTGGAACCCATATCGCAGCCTTAAACCTAACTTCAAGCATTAATTCTCTAAATTTGAAAAAATCACCCATCTAGACCAAAGCTTGCTTATCAAACCTATAGAAGATAAGGACATTAAGGATGCGGTTGGACTAAATGGTCTCTTTTATTTTAAAAAAAATGGGACATTACAAGTAAGTTTGTTAAAACTACTGTGAAGGAATTTTTTTTCCAAAGGGATGCTCCTCAAGGAGATTAATAAGACCTTTTTGTGTTTAATACAAAAATTTAAACTCCTAACTCCTTTAATGACTTCAGACCTATAACCTGTACAAATTTTCTCTAGTTATCTCAAAGATCCTTGCAATAAGATTGAAAACAACTATATCTCCGCTTATTATTGATAATCAGGGGGATTTCATTAGCAACCGACAAATTGGCGACAATATCCTAATAGTGCAAGAGCTTCTTAAAGGTTATTCAAGAGTGAACTCAACCCCAAATTACACCATTAGAACCAACTTTTATAAAGCCTTCGATAATATTAGCTGGCCCTTTTTATGGAAGATGTTGGAAGTCTATAGCTTTACACTTATCTACATAAACTAGATCAAAGAATGTGTAATAACTACTAGCTACCCAATCCTAATAAATGGCAGTCTATCACCTTACTTCAAAGATGAGAAAGGGCTAAGACAAGGAGACCCCTCTCTCCCTGCTTCTTCATCTTGTGTATGGAAATACTTAACTCCATAATCAAATTGGAAGTGGAGTCCACCCCCTGCTTTAAGTATCATACAAAGTGTAAGAAAATCAGGCTTAATAACTTGTCCTTTGCCAATGACCTACTTCTTTTTTGGAAAGTTAATTTGGAGTCGATCAACAGCTATATGAAGGTCCTCCAAAAGTTTCAATCCATCTCTGGATTGCAGCTCAATTTCGACAACAGTCACTTTATTCTCTCTAAAGGTGCCTCAAGTATGGCCTCACATATTGCTACTTACAGTCATGAAGGATAACTCACCACCTATCTTATATATTGGTTTGCATATCTCCACAAAAGACTCGCTTTCATCAAATACTCACCTCTTATGGGTAAAATTCACCACAAAATCCATTCTCGAGCGAACAAATTTCTATCTTTTGCAGGAAAATGTTAACTCATTAAATTAGTGCTTAACTCTCTACACATCTACTGGAGCTCTCATGTATTTCTATCCAAAGGTGTCATCAAATCCATAGAGAGAATTTTCAAGAATTTCTTGTGGAACTCTTCAAATGGAGCAAAAGGGTTGTGCAAAAATTAAATGGTTTGATATTTGTTATCCTAAAGTAGAAAGGGGCTTGAGTTTTTCCTTTATTAAACTCACAAATCAAACAATCATTCTAAAAAGACTTGGGTGGATTCTTAAAGAAAAGAATTCGATCTGGATCATATAGCTCCACTCTTACTTTCTCAAGGGTCATAGCATATGGGAAGTAAGAAAGAATCCTTCGAACTCTTTCTTTCTTAATCAACCATTTCATTTGGAAATTTTAGTTAAAGATGATATTTTTGGTTCTGTTGGCAATGTGAAGGTAATATCATTGTGGCATGATAACTGGTCAGGTCAGGGTGCTCTGATCAATTCTCGAAACTTGGTTAGCAACTTTACCATCTTCCCTCTCTACACTAAATTTGATACCTTCATCATTGACAACAATTGGAACTTCCCTGACACTCTTCGCCACTTGCAACCCTATTACTCTCCCCATTCCCTTAAGTAAGATACCTTTTCTGGCACAATCGATATACTTAACATCTTTGTAACCGCATTATGAGAGACCTCCTTTAGATGAAGAAACTAATAGGGGAGTGGCATTAAATCATTTGGCATAAGAGTATCCCTCCTAAAACTTCCTTTCTCTTATGGCTTGCCATACATAATCGACTCCACATAGTTGATCGTTTTAAATTTTTAAGCATTAACACTTCCTGTCCTTTTTGTTCAATAGCGGCGGAAACCAGAGATCATTTATTTTTCATATGTGAAGTGACCAATTGTATATGGGGAGCTATCAAAGTATACTATACATGGCCCTCTCAAGAAATCACGCTCCCTCATATTATTCATTGGCTCTCATCTCAAAGAAATCCCCCAAGTTTACCTATATAACTGCAGTATGCATGACGATACAATCCATGTAGAAGGAGCGGAATGTCAGGCGTTTCAACTCTAAACAAAAACCTATCCCAACCCTTATTTCCGACATTATGGCAAGCATTGGTGAACTTATAAGAGTGGTAGGCATAACTTAAGATCAATTTATTGTACTTAGCTTTCAAGGTTCTCTAGGTTTTTATTCTAAGTAGAGTTATATATTAAGTTTTCTCGTGTAGAAGGGCTGCCCCCTATAAACGTTGTGTTTTGTTCTCCCATTCTTTATTAATGAATTTCTCCTTTATTTCTTAAAAAAATGTAACAACTGAAGAACGAGCTAATAATAGTTTAAGAGAAGAAAGAGACTAAGTCAATGATCAGGATTGATCTCATGCTGACTAATACCCAGCACGGCAATTAACTCTACGATACAATAGAACATACCAGTGAGTCATGTTCAATAAATTACTTACATTGAATGCTTGTACCATAACTTTCCTTGATAAGTATTATTTAAAAAAATGGTTGTATCATATAGACTCAGTTGTGAATATTTGTGGTCTATACAATATAAGAAGTGTAAATTTATATGTATGTTATTATAATTTTTATTTAGTTAATATTTACTACTTAGCTCTGGACATTTTTAAGGAATGGAAGGAATTTAGGTGGATTTTTAACATAATTTTGTAATATTAGATATATGAGAGTTTTTAAATAGAGAGAGTCAAGTTCATTAAATTAGTTACTGTGAATTTTTTTTAATTTAGCATATTATTTCTATTGAATTGTGTGAGTTTAACAAATTGTAAATCTTAATTCTACTTTAAAACTTGAGTGATTGGACCTTATTTTCTAAAATTTATAAACTCAATTCAATTAAGTGAGATCTTACATTCACATTTTTTATTAAGATATTTTATAAAATTTTTAGACTCTCAAATTTAGAGTATTTTTACTTTTACGTAATTGTTCAATCAATAAATATTTCGTAGTACTAGTTGTAATGGTGGTTTAGATATGACAAGAACATTATTGATTAACAATTCATTTTTTCAATTCCACTTATTATTATCTAATATTTCATTAATAAATCTATAATGAATAATGTTGATGGCTTTTATGATTAATCTAGGATTCAAGCATACCACAGACAAATTCTCTTAGAATTTGTACTTGACTTCTTATCGACGATTTAAGTGAACTTTGAAAATTTTAGAAAATAAAATTTTAATATACCAAAAGGCTAAAGAGTGTTAGAATAAGATTTGAATTAAAGAGAAAATTTGAAGAAAAGTGCAAAATAAAAAGAGAATTTGAGATAATGATAGGACATAGTTGTTTTTGTTTAGTGATTGTACCTTTTTCTTTTTCTCTTGTTGGTGTATTTATACATCTTCAAAGATTTAATTATCTCAAATAGTTATCATATAATTTCTTAACATCAAACTTAGTCCCTACTGTGTCCACATTTTGACTAACTATTAATTGCACGTCCATCATGTCTCAATTGTCTTGCCTCCCACATTTTGGACTTTCTTACTAATCCCTATTCTAAGAATTCTCCAAGCAATCTAATTAACTCTTAAAACTTATAATAACTAGGCCTTTTAACTCTTTCTTCAAATGAGCTAAATTTTACTCAAGTTATCAATAACTGCCATCTGTATATGTTTAGTTGAGTAAACCAAATATATAGTATTGAATTTTATTTTTCTCGTGCAATTCTTGATTATGACTTTGGATCAATTTTGTACAAGCAAATTTCAAATTTTTAAGATGACCCTCATCATCTATTAAAAATTCTTCCTCCTCAAAAACCAGCTTGGCATTCTCACATCTTTTTAGCTCCTCATAATTCTCCATGATTTGTAGTATTTGGAATTTGATTTCTTCGGTTGCAACTATTGCAACTTCACTTTGTGATAGTCTATTCATCATGTTCTTCCACAATTAGAACCTTTATCTGCCTATTAGCATGCACAATGGCAGTTGAATTTACCAATATTTCTGACTCTAACCTTATCTTTTCTTCACCCTTATTTTCTAAACACTCTGCACAAAACCAATTTTAAATTAGCCTTATCTGACCATTATAGAATTTTACCTCTATTGCATCCACTTTAAAATGAAAAGATTGAGAATCAACCTAAACAATTTCCATCCTATCACCTTTCTGCAAAAGCAAAAGCTAATGAAGGGATGAAGGAATACAAAAGTTGGAATGGATCCAATCTCTTACCAAAGGACATTATGGAGTGATTATAATCCTAGTAATAGATTTTATGGATGTCCCAATTATACAGTGAAATATTTGTTATTAGATTAAAAAATTATGGTTAAAGTTTACATAACGAAATAAAATATTTCATATTAGGAGATATAACTTTTTTAAATGGCATGATTACAAATTTATTGAGAGGGTCGTTAAAGTGATTCAAAAATTAAGGAAAGAAGAATCAATATTAAAGAAGGGGTTGAAACAACTAAAGAGTTTAAATAACAAATGAAACTCTTGAAGGAAGATATTAATTTATTAGCCAAAAAAATGCAATGAAGTTTATTTTAATGAATGATGTAATAAGATTTGTTCTAGTTATGGTACTTGTTATTTTCAACTATATTATAAGGAAATTGTATTGAATTATAATTAAATATGAATTATGTAATATACAACTATATTATTTATATCAGCTTTATTTTTTTGTCATAAATTGAAAGCCTTATTACCACACCTATTAAAAAAAATCATACGATCAAATTTAACCAAGTTTATTTATATATGAAGCATTGGATAATCAAGTAAAATGAACACTGCCACATAAATCCAATAGACACTTAAACATTCAGCCCATAGAAATTGAAGGAAAATTTTATGCATGACATTGATTAAGTTTTTAAAGATTCAGTAGTTATATTGGTTAAGCTAAAAAAGATATGCCCAATATGAACATTTTGTTTATACATCATCAACATTTGTGACCATTTTCAGATATGTCAGTAACACATACATGGAATGTATATCAAAAAGTTAAGAGGCATTGTTAATCGACAATGTTTCCCTCATTTGTACTTGACTGCAAAACTTGTTATTGTGATGATTTTGTCAATAATATTTGATTGCTTAAGCTTGTAACTTTTCTAAAGTAATATTAAAATATCGTCTAAACTGTAATCTGTTTGGTTCAAATGATAATTTGAGTGCGTGCAGATCAACATGTCCAAAATTTTATTTTACTGGTATGTTCAGATATACCAACTTAGCAAATTAAAGAAAAAGCATTAGAAATACATTTGCCTATAATTTCAACTAAGATAAATTAATAAAAAATACATTTCTTACAATATTGATTTGTTGACTCAGTATAACATTATCATTAACTCTATTTATAACACTCTACCTATTTTTGTAATAAAAACAAATTTGATAGTTATTAAAATCAATAATAATTAACAAAAAACTGAAAGGTTATATATCTGGTAAAGATGCCTATATGATCACATGATTAAGATAATAATAAACATTAGTTACTACAAAGTTTAAAAATTGTATTCATACAATTAACATAATGTTTACATACTTGTGAAGAAGCCTTATCGTGTAGGGTTGAGCTATCCTTATTTTTTCTGGATTTATGACCGAATTAACACATTTTTTTAAATTTTGTTACTTGTCGTTTTTTAGACAATTTTCTTGTATTTTTAATTTCTTTGGCTCATTTTGATGCCTTCTTGCAATTTTGGGTCTACCAGGCATAGCTCTTTTTATTAGAGGATGCATCACCTCAAGATGAGTATCCATACTGGTCTATAATGGTCCCACGCCTAACAATTACATGTTTGTTGTCTAAAAATCCTTGTAGTTTGCTTTATATCACCTTTTGAAACTTCATAAGCAACATCTCGTTCTAAACAATTCTCCACTGCATTGCATCTTTTTTGTTCTTCTCCAACTTCTTCACTGTATTTAGTGCAATATCTAACCTTCACCTAAATATAAATGTCTCTTATTTTTACTACTTTCTTCTTTCGTACTTCCATCATATTTTTGCATCCTTCACTAACTAACTCTATCTCTTCCCCATACTAACAAAACTTCATGATCCCCTTTTGGTAATTGAATACACTATCATTCAAAATCAATAACAACTGAACTCTCAATATTATATCAGTTCCACTAACATCAATCACCAAAGTGTTTGCATAGAATTCCCTAGCCTAGACACTCCTGATATAGCTTGCAAGGATATGCTTGGTGTCTCCTCTTTCCTCATTCTCCTCCTCTTTTTCAACTACATACATTTGCAACATTTTCTTTCTGCACTTATGTTCAAGAACGTATTTTTCTTCATACTAGAAACACAACACTTTAGTTTTACAGTCATCTAGTTCCTTTCTAGAAATAGTCTTGCTCCATTTCAAATCTGTCTCCCTTTTAAATTCCTTGTATAGGTGTAGGCAACAGACTTGGAGACTTTGATACATTCGGTGAATTTACAGCAAAATATGAACCTCTTTGATGGAATTTTCCTGTTACTCCATAATGTATAGCTACCATCTCATGTTTCCTTTTTAATTTATACATTTATTGAAGAGTTTTTGGATTCCACAAATTTACTGGATATTCAATCTCTACCTTCAAGTCTTTAAAAAATATACTAACCAAATAAGGTTCAAACATCACTAATTTTTGTGATAACATATCAAACTCGACATGATACTCCTTCACAGTTCCCTTCTTTCATAATTCCTTCAATTCTCCTATCGGATCTTTGAAAGTTACCTCTCTAAAGAACGCCAACAGATACTCACCCCAGCTAGGAGGATCCTTGGTTAACCTATTCCTTAGTGCTTAACATTGAGGTTTCATGAGATCATAATGTTTTATTTCTTTATCAACGAAAGCATGCACCAGATCTTCTAGCCAGGGCAAATATAAGTGATTGTAAAACCATATCTACACCTATTCGAGGAAGACTGCCTTCAACCCAAGAGAGTTAACCATATGAACATTCCACCCATTATCGCAACATCCTAAGAGCACTTCAGTACCTCACATTTATATGTCCTGATATAGCTTTCACTGTTAACTTTCTTTTCCAACATATGCATAATCGATCTCAAGCTTATTGGATGTTGGTTAAAAGGTTGTTATGGTATATCAAAGGAATGCTAGGATTTGCTTTGCAATTCAAAGCTTCATCAAATCAAACTCTTGTTGGCTACGGCGATGTGGACTGGGCTGGTTGTAATTATATAAGAAGATCAACTATAGGTTTCTATGTATATCTAAGTTCAAACTTCGTTTCTTGGACATCAAAGAAACAGCAAACCATTTTCAAACGCTCAGCGGAGGCAGAATATCAGGCACTTGTAGTCTTGGTTGCGAAATTTTGTTCGCTCAAATCTATCCTACATGATTCGTATATTCATGACGATCATCCAGTTCCAGTTTATTGTGATAATCTCTCGGTTACATATTTGGCTACCAATCCTGTTAATCATGCTCGAACCAAGCATATCGAACTTGATTTGCATTTTGTTTGAGAGAGACTGCAGTGGGTTGATATTCTTGTCCAACATATATCAAGCATGGAACAACCAGTAGATGTACTCACCAAGGCCTTATTGGGCACACCTCATTGTAAGCTACAAACCAATCTTAGTGTAGTTTTCCCAAATCGTACACTAGATTGAGGGGGATTATATTAGATGCATCTAAGATAAGCATTAGATAGATATGGTTAAGATAAACGGAAGTATATTATCAAGACTATTTGTATCTTGTTAGGAAATAAAAACTATTTCTACACAACTAGAATGTCAATAAAACAAACACACAACACCAAATTTGATAACGGAGTTCAGCCAAATTGTGCCTACGTCTCCTGAGCTACTGCACACCCTTTTTATTAGGGAGAAAAACAACACTTACAAGTGTTTACACTCAACACTCAAACTCACTAGTGTTTACACACTCTCTCAAACCCTTACCCCAATACACCCCAAAATTACTCACAAAACTTTCTACTCTTCGTTTTTCTCTTACTCACCAAAGGAGGAGAAAACTAAAAAATAATATTTTGTTTTCTAATTTTGGATAATTTAAATGGAAGGGGGAGGGGGTTTATTTATAATAGTTAAGCCTCCCCCCTCCCTCACTCTCTTCCAATGTAGGACTAAGTCCCTTACCTAACATATCTATCCTTGTAATTGATGTAATTATCTTCTGTCACTATTAATTATATATACAGGATTAAACCCTCTTAGGAGATCAATATCAATTAATTCCCTCAATTCAATTTTTACCATACACATTGTAGCCATACCCACCTGCAACCAACATAAATAATTGGTCACACTTAAAAAACCAAGCTCATAGATTTTCTCCTTTGAACACCAACAACTCAATCTTACTACACCTCGTAGGAATGGTGTAATGCCCCTTGTAGTAACCATCTCCATCTAAAGTTTCAAAGACCCTCTGATCGACATTTCCCCTTACACCATTTTCACTTTTATCTTTTTAAAACAACTAAGTAATCCATTCTTTCAATTCCTACATGCTTCGTTCATGCCTTATCTCCAACTTTTGCATCTGATTATGCAGGCCTTCCTCCATTTGTCTCCATTCTTGGCCTCGAGTTCCTTCCTCCATATTGTAGCATTGATTATAGTCTGAATCTCGGCTCTGATACCAATTTTAATACAGATATTTATGGCGTAGCTAGTTTGGAAAATTTAGGGATTGAAACAATGAATGAAATAGAGAAAGTGCAAAGAAAAAAATTAAAAGAAACAGAAGAGAAAGGAACCTTTTAGAGAGAGAAAATTTGTTATGGTTATCCACTGGTCTCTTATATGCCTCCAAAGGTTATATTAACAACTTTAAGAACCTTTGGTGGCCAACCACTTATAATAAGACAAATGTTCCCTCTCTACACGACAACATTTCACTTATGTATTATTTACAATGTTACGTCGTATCTATCTATGCAGCTCCCGCTCTTACATGACAATGTTTCGCTTATTTATTATTTAAAATGTTACGTCGTATCCATCAACATCTTCCTTCACCAACTTCTGCTCTTATAAAAAAAAGGTCTAAGTAGCAGGTAAAGGCTAAACAAATGATTTACCATAAAACTGTGACAGTGAAGGGCAACAACACTGATTTAAAGCAGACAGTTTGTACCATGTGGTGAAGGAGGGAGACGAAGCGTTGAGATTGATGTTGGTTTATGCCTTACAACTAATTGTTTTAGTTGTAATTTAGTAACAAATTGTTTAAAAGGCATATTTATCTTATACATGTTTAAAATATATATGATAAAGTCCATGGAATAATTATACACTGCAGATAAAATTATAATGAGATTATAACTATGAGATTCATATTGCATTTATGTAATATTCCAAAATATTCCTAGTCATTGTTCTATTAAGATTGAATATTAATAGAACGGAAAAAGACTAGTACACGTTTTGTTTTTCCTTATGAAGGAAGTAGTCGATCTCATAGGCTAAAGT